>APFE031263973.1:938-14667 GCA_000404065.3 Pinus taeda | reverse complement strand
TGATTATCTTTCCCGGTTTCCTTGCGATACCCCTTAATTCAACTTCCTTTCCTTCTGTAGAGAATTTCATGAAAAGTTCTTGAAAATTAAAAGCTATTGTACCCAATGATTGTAGCCATTAGACTCCTAGTACAACATCAGCACCACCCATTGGAATGGAAAGCATTGGGCTATTTAGTACATACTCTCCCATGGATAGCTTGATATTATGGTACTTTCTTGAGCAATTTATGGTTCCTCCACTTGCAACCATCACTTGACACTCTAGTGCTAGATATAGAAAGAAATTCAATTCCTTGGCTATCTTACAATGAACAAAATTATGGGTACTTCCCGAATCAATCAACACTATTACCTTTTTCTTCTTGATATGCCCTTCTATCTTGATAGTTTGAGGAGTGGTAATTCCAGCGAATGCATTACAAGATATGGTTGAATTCATCTCTTCTTTTTCTAGGGTTTTTTCTTGGTGTATATCCTCCTCTTTTGATCTTTCTTGTTCCTTTCTTTCCTCCTCTTCACAATTATGTAAAATAATTTATTCTCGACACATTTATGACCTTTAGTGTATTTGCTATCACAACTGTAACAAATCCCTTTTGCTCCTTTTTCTTCCAATTGTTGTGGTGTCAACCTTGTAGGTTGTGGATGGCTAGGGGCAGCAACACTTCCATCTTTATGATTGTGAGTGGTAGGCTTCCTTGTTGCCATAATTTTGCTTTCCATTTTTCTTGCCAACCTGAATGCCTTCTCCAATGAATCTAGTTCCCAAAGGCGAACCTCATGTTGGATGTTATCTTTTAAAGTCCCTATGAACACATAAATACTATGCTCCTATAGAATATCTTTTACCCTTATATTCAATTTTTGGGAAGTCCTCAATGTGCTCCATCATTGAACCCTTTTGTTTGATATTTATCAATTGGCTAAAAAACGTGTTGCCTTTTGTATCCTCATAATGTGCTATCATTTCATCTGTAAAAATAGCCCAAGTGACAATTTGTTTGTGAGAGAAAAACCATTTATAATATACAAACTGATTTGGTTCCAAATATAAAGTTGCAATGCATACCTTTTGTGTGTTTTTCACATTATGGAGATCGAAAAATTGCTCCATCTGTAGTATCCATGTTCCGAGATCCTTGCCATAAAAATTCCTCATATCGATCTTTGGAACATGGTGGTTCTTCGATCCAACGTTAGAGTCTATGAAATCATGATCAACATTTATTTTGTTATGATCATGAGTTTCCTTTACTACCCTTTCGCCATTAGTAAGCATTTATTGTAGAAACTTTGTCAAATTTGTCTTCAAATATTCCATTCTTGTTTTCAAATTTGTCTTCAAATCATCCATCTTAGCTCGTCATTCATCTTAGCTTCTACATCTTTCTTTAAACCATCCATCTTAGCTTCCACGCCTTTCTTTAAACCATCCATCTTAGCTTCCATACCATACATTTTAGCTTCTATGTATATCTTTAAACCATCCATCTTAGATTTTGTTACTTTTTGTGTGAGTGACATTTGTTGCACTTGGTCTCGTAATTTTGATATATCACATTGCATTTCTTCCTCTTCTTCATGAGTCGTGCTAGTGATTTCATGTTTCTTACTAGGTGTTTCCATTTTCTTTCTTCGGGACATCAATTACCAATAATAATGCTTCACTATGCCCTTTGAATTCCTTCAAACTAATTTTTCAAACCAAGCTTATGCAAAAATTTAAAAAAAACTGCACACCTTTTTTTTTTCACTTTGTAGGACCTTGATATTGAATCTAATTTATTTCTGTAATTTTGGATCTCCAAGGTCTAAAATTTCTTCCTGCGGTAACCCTCTGATTAATATTTCTAACTCCGCAAGTTTGATCAAGATTGGGTTCTCCAATGAAGAGTTATGCCAATTCTCCCATGATGACCTAAGTATAGACTTGTTCAATAGATTGAACTTGTACGACGTGTCGTGGGTCACTATTTCAACCTTAGGTCTTGAAAATGGTACCCAAAACACTACAATCCATCCTCTTTCCGCAACTTCTTACCAAAATTCAATCTGATGCTCAGAGAGAAAGTTATGAGGATTTTCCCAAGGTGACCTATTTGGAATGTAATTCAGGGGTCTGCAAAAACCCTAAATTTCTCAGATTATATCTCCGCAAATATAGTGAAACAGGATCGGAAATTCAAATCCAATGTTTAGACCAATTTCTTCTCAAATGGGTTTTTCTTTTAGCTTCTGATACTTTGTAGAGAAAGTGTTATAACGAACATTCCACGATGATCATTTTTAGATGAAATTCTGGAGCTTACAAAAACCCTAACTTCCTTAGATCATATCTCTGAAAATATAGCGAGACAAGATATGAAATTTGGACCCAAGGTTCAACAAGATTTTTTCTCAAATAGGTATTTTTTTTCATTTCGGAAAAGTCACAGAAAAAGAGATATAGTGAATATTCCGTGATGACCTGTTTGGAGCAGTGAAATTGTATAATCCAAAGCTCTAATACCAAATGTTATGAGACCAGCTCACAAAAGGATATAAAATATAGATCAACACCTTAAAATTTAGCCTCTTCGAGGGGGAAACCTCCTTTACATTACACAAATGATCAATTCTTGGATGATACAAATGACAAAACTTCCTTTCTATATATAGGAGTCTAAGGGGTCACAATATAAACAAGCTGACCTAACAATAATAATATAAAGGCACAAAAATAACAATAGTGGGATTCTATGGGGCACAATAATAAAAATAAGGGATACAATGACAATAGTAATGGGAGTATCACTAATATTATAGGGACCTAACAATATCCCTATATTTTAAGATTAAATAGATGTAGATGTTGTATATAAATGGTTGAATCTATTGGAAGTTATTTTTCGATCCATATTTTCTCCGATAGGGAGAAGATTACTTTTTCACTGCTTAAGGATGCCTCCTATTTCAAGGACTGGTAGGAAACTTACTATGAGAAAGGGGTCAAGGAACCTTCTCTATTTACAATTGTGCCCTCTTGGAACTCTTTCTGAGATGTTGCCAAGGAACAATATTACCCCATGGGGAGCTATGAGAATAAGTACATATAGTGGAACACACTACGACAACAAAGGGACCAAAATGTGCATGAGTTCACAAATATTTTTCATACTTTATGCAATAAGTTGTGTATCAAAGACTCTAAGTTGAATCTGTGATCATGTACCACAATTTTCTACACAAATATATTCAAGAAGATATATAGTTCCTGGACATCTCCTCGCTTGGTGCAACATATCGATATGTTGCCAAGATTGAACAAAAATTTACAGAAAAGAAGTATGACTTTGGATCTACAAATCAGAAGTAGGGAAAGAGCACCCTAAAACCGTAGAAAAAAGGACAAAGCCAAGGTGGGGCAACCCATGACAACTTATCAAACATGCAAGCAAATAATGTCACCATGAGGACGAAGAAGGACATAAGAAAGTGATGTGAGTTCCACAAGAGCCTCACTCACAACACAAATGAGTGTGGCACCAAGTAGTAGTTGAGCTAAAAGGTTTAGAGTTTGATCCATGTTCTGATTCTCAGCTAGAAGCTGACAAGGGGAATGACAAGGCAAAATAGATTATTGACGCAAAACCCAGTGTCACCATTGCCACCACCAAGGTCTAGAATATTGATCCCAAAGATCCAGAGAAGGGGGAAGATCTCTTCCACTCACAAATGTGGGTGAAGGGTTCTCCGTTGTAGTTCATTGTCGACAACAGGAGCCAAAATAACTTCATTTCAGTAAAGGTCATGAAGCGGTCAGGCCTATCGACCACATCACACCTGCATCGATACACCATTGGGTGGATTCACCAAGGACGTTATCTCTGTGTCACCCAACAGTGTTGCCTTCCCTACAACATCAAGCCCTTCATGGATGAGGTATTGTGTGATGTTGATCCTCTTGAATTTTGTGATGTGTTATTAGGTCAACCATACTTTTGGAAGCATAATGTTTTGTAAGAGTCCAGACCCTACAATGTTATTATTATTTTAGGCAATAAGTTATACATGATACCATAGGTAAGCCTGCTTCTTGCCATCTCTTTGATCTCTGCTAAGAAATGCAGTAAGACCATCTCCTAGACTAGGAAATTTGTTTTCTTTCTTATTGACTCTCAAAATAAGGGGAATATAATGGCCACATCCATTCCCCCCCAGGTAGGGTTCCCCCACGCAAAAAAATCAAGTGGATAATGTTGTGGAAGAATATAGGGACATACTATCCTCACCCACAACGGTACCTTTGCACTATCAGGTCAAGCATTTGATCAATTTTATTCCCAAAGCAGCTCTACCCAATGGGCCCCACTGCTCCATTTTGGAAAACAAAGAAATCAAGTGGAAAATCTAGGAGTTGCTACAAAAAGGGGCAATCTGACCAAGTTCCTCCCCTTGTGGTAGCCCGATTCTACTTGTAGAAAAGAAATATGGAACCTGAAGACTCTGCATTGATTATCGGGCACTAAAAAAAATCACACTCAAGAAAAGGTATCCAATCCCACAGATTGGTTACCTTCTTAACTATCTCAAGATGCCCAAGCATTTCAACAAGATTAACTTGAAGTATGGCTATCACTAGGTGCCAATAGAACCCATAGATGCATGGAAGACTACCTTCAAATCCAAGGAGGGCCTTTTTGAGTGGTTTGTGATGCCTTTCGGGTTGACAAATGGCCTTGCAAATTTTATGAGGTTGATGGATTATATCTTGTAGCCCTTCACCAACTTGTTCATAGTTGTATGTTTAGATGTCATTCTCATCTTCAATAAGAGTTTGGAAGAGAACCTACAACACATTTCTCAGGTCCTTCAAACCCTGCGACAACAAAAACTATGTGCCAACTTGGAGAAATTCACATTTGGCATTGGTCAGGTCCAATATCTTAGCTACATCATTGATGAGAAAGGCATGCATGTGGATCTGGCTTAGATCCAAGTTATTTGGGATAGGTCAACCCCGAACACTCTAACAAAGCTTCATAGCCTTTTGGGCCTTGCCAATTTTTATTGGAGTTTAATGTTGGTATTCTCTCATAGAACTTAGTCTCTGAGTCAATTTACCAGGGGCAAAAAAAAATAAAAATAAAAATTGGTTTGATACATAACAAAAGGCATTCGTTGAGCTAAAGTACCACCTTTGCTCTCCACCTGTACTCACATTACCATACCTGCAACAACCATTTGAAGTTGAGACAAATGCCTCTGACTATGCTATTGGTGTAGTTCTCACCCAACAAGCGCATCTGATGGCCTATCACAGTGAGACACATTGCGATACAATTCAGAGATATCCCACATATGATAAAGAGATGTATTCCATCGTGCAAGCATGCCAACAATGGAAACATTACATTCTAGGGAAGGATATAATCATCCACATAGATTGTTGGCCTCTTTAGTTTATCCAAACATAAGGAAAGTTGTAGAACAATCGACATCAGAAGTGGCCTACATATATTCAATGATTCCACTTGAGCATTAAAAATAGGAAGGGCGACACCAATCATGTTGCAGATTGCGTCAGTTGGCCCCTAGTTGTAGCACTAACTATTATTCTTAACTCTTGTGACCATAAGACCTTCAGATGGTTGTAATTGTGCAAAAATGATCCAGAATTCACCACTACATACTAGATGCTAGTGGATGGCAAGAAAGTTCCATATTTCCACCTCCAGGATGTATTATTTTTCTACTTGGCCCACCTTTGTGTTCCTTCAAGTGAGTATGCCAAGCTGATTTTGGAGGCACACTGCAATTGGGTGGAAGGACACTTTGGTGTGGAGAAAACTATGGCCAGACTACATAAGTATATTTATTGAACAAAACTATGACAGGATGTTGGAAAATATATGAGATCCCACACTGTCTGTGCCACCACCAAGCCAACCATCAAGAAGTAATGCCTGTACACTTCTCTACCTAAGCCTGACCAACCCTAGGAATCCATATCCATGGACTATCTGTTGGGCCTCCCTTCTTCCAAGCATGGTAATGACCATGTATGCTAGGATGGCTTTAGTGGTGGCTTGTAGGAAGAATATCAAAATAGAGGACACTTCCAAACTCTTCTTTGAATGGGTATGGGTTTATTTTAGAATCCTACAGAACATTATATCAGATTGGGATATCATGTTCCTGAGCACATTCTAGTTGAGCCTCTGGACATCATTGGACACTAAGCTCACCAAGTCGACTGCATTCCATCCCTAGACTGATGGCCAAATAGAAGTCATCAATATGATGATAATGCACATACTACACATGTACAACTCCAAGCATCGACTATCCTTGGATGAGAGCCTTATGTGTAGCATAGTTATAACAAATCTCTCCATAGATTGATTGGTTGCAGTCATTTTTATGTGGGTCTAGGTTTTCAACTATTGTATTTGATTAATGTTTCCATGCTGCATGTGACTACACAAACATAATCCAAACATGTTAGTCCAAGGTCGATAAATAAAATTGGTTTATTAAACACATCCAACACATCCCTCGGCAGGTGCATGCCATCTTAGATAATTCCAATGAAAAGTACAAGGATAGGCATGATCGACATTAGGTTCCACACAAGTTTTAGGTGGGTGAAAAATTTTGGTTGCATCTGTAGAAAGAATGCCTCACTGAAGCCCATCGGAAGCTCGGACCACTCTGATATGGGTCTTACACCAACACCAAGGTTGTGGGAGATAATTTTGTTGAGCTCAAAATTCCTTCATTCCTTGACCTTCACCCACTTTTCAATGTGGACTACCATTTTCAATAATTTCCACCATTACTAGACACATCAGACGTCGCAAAAAAACTCATACCAACAGAGCTAAACCTAGACTGCATGGAACATGACACAACTGATTGGATCATTGGCACCCAACTTAAGAACACTCACCAATAGAAGATCCAACTGTATCAAGTTGTCAAAGTTGTCCAACTCCTGCAACAAGGCAAGTTTCTCACCAACAAAAGTTTCCCCATATCATGGAGGCACTCAATGAAATGGTGTCCATTTCTTCCTAAGGGGGAGGACACCCACCTATTTCACTTGGACCCACACCATTGTTTCTTTCAGTTTCCTTAATTGTAGGACAATTTACTTTTTTTTGGCATTTTTTTCAGCCTCTGAACTTCCAAAGCCATTTTGAGGTCCTAAACGATGGTTTTTTGGAAAACGAGCAAACCCATAAATTGTGATAGGGGTTTGTAGTCGAAATGTATTCCTCTATTAATATATATATACGTATATATATATTATATATATTATAATATAATATATATACTATATTTATATATATATATATATTATATATCTACTGAGATATCATACACATCAAATGGAGAGCATATGAAAATTTTATGACCCTGGGAAGTTGATGTACTAATTTACCCCAATGAGGCCCACGAACTTTTGGTGCTTCATCTCCTAGGGTTAGGTCATTCGATGCTTAGGGTTCCATTATTTCTCAATAATAAATAGGCCTTCGAGCCTCAATGTGACATGGTTCAGAAGGCATGTATCCACCACAACTCTTCTAAGAGATAAGCTACCATCGATTGAGCTAGTTATTTCCATTCTGTATGTAAACAATTTTCATTACTTTGTTATTATTGAATTGAAGCTTTGTTTTCATCGTATCTTTGTGTTTATGTGTATATCTATATTTCATTTTGTTCCTTCGTAAAATCCGAATAATTTTTTTATATAAGTCACCTAATTTTTTTTAGATCCTCTCATGGTAGGAAAATATCCTATATCATTAGTGAAAGATTGAGTTAGAATGAGTTTGCTTCCCTTCTTCAATTTCACAACATTTTTATCTTGTTTTTCATTTGAAACCAACATATAAGTTTCTTATTTTATCTTATGCATGTTACGTTGATTTTATAAGCCATAATTTTTTTTCAAACTTTCTAGTCTATAATGCTTTACATCATGTTGCACGTTGTGTTATTTCAATGTCAAGGCTTCATAAGTTCTTTTATGCTTTCATGTAACGGTGTCCTTATGGATTGGAGGAACATAGGTACATTGTTAAAAATATTTTTTGAAAAATAGTGTCATAATTGAGAGAGGGGGAAGAGAGGATGTTGATTGATTTACATGGTTATAATGGTGCCAAATAGACCACATATTGTGCTCAACATTTATTTTTTGTCTTTACATGTGGAAAAAATGGTTTCCTTTTCCAAGGCCACATCAATCCTCCAATTGCGCACCAATGATGAATTTATCATATGCAGTTATGGAAAAATGTAAAACATAGTGGGATCAGTCCTATTTGTTAATATTTCTCCAACTAAGATACATAGTAAGAATTTTCATATGATTGCACTATGGAAATCGCATGAGAAATTTCTTGCCATGGGAACATGTGTATTATTGACTAACAGAGACATCCTAAATTAAGAAAGATAATTTGAAGACTCATAGTATTGTACTTACGACGATGAATTCATGGGGATCTACTATGAATAAGGTGGACGTGTACTTCCTAAATTATAAGTCATTCATAACAGGCATAATGATAATATAGCAAGTGGATCAAGTTATTAGGAATGGGAAAAACAATGTCATTACAAAGGATTCTATTTTTGCATAAATAAATGAAAGTGTTTTGGGTTTCTATTAACCTTGTTTACCACGTGAACATTACTTTTTATAATAAGAATTCATTAAAATAATTTTAATATTAGACTTGTCTACCAAGTTAATATTATCGCTTTTTTATATGAATTCATGAAATACTTAATTCTAGGGGTCATAATTCGTACATTGATGTTATTGCTCAAGGGATTTTATTTGTAAGACCAACATTATCATGCATAAGGAATTCATGAATTGCTTATTTCTAGGAGACTTATTGAACATGTTGAAATTATTTATATATGTAATATTGTATTTATGAAATGGTTTGTAAATTATTATGGATATTCCATTGGAATAATTTATCACATTAAATTTGATAATAATAACTAAAATATCTATTATGAATGTTAATTTTTATTTTAGATATTAGATTTTTTAATAGATATTTTTCTACTTAAATGAATAAAATAGTTGACATGTAAGACATAGAGAAAAAAAAGAAATAAACACACACGTCCAAAATAGGCATAAGCTTTTCCTTGAGCAACCATTATGGGAGTAAACACAGCTAAAAGCTAAGGCTACTCTACTCTCTTTTCTTTAGTATGGAAATATGCAAGTAGAAAGGAAAAAATATGCTCAATAAAGTTATCTGAGACTTGTGGCTTGTAAATCTCCTACAATATGTTAACCCATTATATTCTTCTCTTTTAATTCCCACTTTGAGTTGCACTCGTCAACTATGGAACAAAATACAATAGCATGAATGGAATTCCTACTCCTCCTAGTGGTAGGGTATTTAACGTAACTTGATAGGCATCTATTGGTAACATTTGAATTCTCAACTAGTGATAAGGTTCTTATACCTTCTAAAGAATTAATGAAATCCAACACATAGTTATCCCCATATTTATGAATAATGGGATTGACATAAAATTCACTCATACCATGGTGGTCAGCTAGGTAGGTCAACTTGAAGGAGGCATAAATTTCTCATACGAGCTCCATTTGAGTAAAATATCGTGCCACTGGAAAGGTATTGTTTGGTCAATTTAGTGATGTCTAAATTGCAACTTTTAAATGTCAACCCGGGGCTCGTAAGCTGATGAAGTGAGGTGTACTGTATGTACTTAGGCAACTATTTCTTAAGCTATTGTCGTTTTTAACTTTTTAAGTTTGTTTTCAAGTATATATCTCCTACTGTGATGTGATGGAAATGAAATAGAGCGAGTGAAGTGTGTGAGATTGTGATGAGCTTTTTATAACTTAAAAGTATTCTATAAGAAAGCTTGAACAACAACTGAAATGAAATCAATTATTAAAGGAAAATAAAGGCATCAAATAAAAGACTAATGACATTGGCCCAGTATCTCTACTGCTGCAAGAAAATGAAGATGAAATCTATGTCAAATAAAACTAAGCAATGTGAAACTAAAGTAAATCTACATAAAAGAAAGACTAGTCACAAATACTTTAACTTCTTCTTAACCTCTTGTCTTTTAACTGAATATATCATGTGAGAGACAATTAAAAATAAGCAAAGCAATTGTGAGTTCTTGAACAACTAAACCAAGCTGCGCTAAGTGATATTTTGGTCCTCAATGAAGATATTAAATTATGGAGAAGAAACCATCAATAGGTAAACAACTTGATGTCTAAAAGCAGAAAGCAAATATGCAAATTAAAGAAATGATAGTAAGGAAATAAAGGCTGCAAAACAAGGAAGGTCAGCAACATAGACAAGATGATCACAAGTGTCACTAGTTGTGAAAAGGAAAAGAAAGAAACTGTCCCGGGCACGCCTAAGAAACCTGCATAACGCACTAATCATCCATGGAAAAGTGCAGAAATATAAATAAGCAGAATTCAAAATGTATATACAGCTATTATACATAATCAAAACACAACAATCAAAGGCATTATATACATAAAATGAGAGAAAGAAATGCAGGAAATTAAAAAGTACTGTACATGCCTTTAGTAAACAGGGGCCCTCTGCTTACTCCAACCGGTTCAATGATCAATTACACGCTCAAATGGAAAACAGTCTTCTCATATATTATGCATCAAATAAAAAGTACAGTGGGAGTTCAAAATTACATATCATCAGCTAACAACTAACTATCCAGCGTTCAAAGACGCTTTATTTATAACAGAGGAAAGCAAACTAACTTAACGCAAACTAAGCTATTCGAGCAGCTGTGTAAAAACACGTAGTCTTGCTGCGTCCTCGGATTTAGGCAACGGTCGTTGTGGGCATTCAATCCGCTCTTGGATTCATGTTTCCCACTATCTTCGTGACTGAGGACGATGCCACCTGTTCTTCATGTGCTCTAAAACAGAACACGCAGAGTCGTGCCACCGCCAATGACCTCTGTTGACCGTAGTTGCCTCCTCGTTGACCACGGGTTTTGATGACTGGTTTGGGTGAGCTGGAGGGACACACACCATGTCCTTGGTTCCAAGAACTTGCCCATGTGGCTCTTCTTCCGGGAGGACACCTGGAACATATCATTTAATAAAACAGCTGCAGAATCCGGGGTTGGCTGCGGAAACCGGGATCAGCTGCGGAAACGCAGCACTTTGAACCAAAATTCTAAACCAAACACAGTCATTAGCATGATTAGCAAACCATGTAAAAAGTCCTAAAATACAATGATTTGAGCAATTTGATGGAGGGAATGAGTGGCAAAAGAGGGAAATGAATAGGAAAAAGAGGCTGAGAGGATGTGTAAAGAAGTGTAGGTTTGAGGCTCAACATACCCCCACTGTGAAGGTGTTGCATGTCCTCATGAAACCAAAACTTTTTCATTGTTTTTTTAATCCATGTGCTCAGATGCTTCTGCCAAAACATCTAGCCTTCTTCTCTTTCTCCTTGTTACCAAAATTGTCCTTGGTTTCTTGACTAAACACCTAAACCTCAAATTGATCAATGCCCTACTCAGTTTCTTACATTTTCCTTTCAATTTTCTGTTCTTCTTCTGCCAGAGTCCTAAGTGAAGCATGGTATTGTCATGGACCATTTTGTCCACCTTGCTTTGTTCTTTCAATGCTTCGTTTTCTTGTTTAATATGCCGGTTCAGGACTTCTAGTTCAAACACCTCCTGTTTTAAAGATTGGACCTATTCATTAAGAGGCAATATAGTGCTTGGACCTGCAACTGATTGCTCCAAGGCCTCCAAATAATTGTATACCTCCTGCTGGTCAGGGTCAATTTCAGGTGTTCTTCTTGGGCTATGTTCAAAATCAACTTCTGTTTGAGGTTCTGTCTGAAAGGGACTTTCTTCGCGTGGAGGAGTGGACTCAAGGTCAAGCTGAGCTGGAGCCTTTTCAGGTGTACCTTCTCCCAAATCAATGAAATGTCATTGTTTTTCTTTAGTCACATTCATTTTTCCTTTAAGTCTACTGCTTCTTCTCACTTGTACACTAGTTCTCTTTTGCTGGGCACTCTGTTTTTCTTTCTGTTTCTTCTTTGAGAGGGTAGCAGCTTGAAGTTGTGCTAGTCTATCAGCCAAGGTTTGGGAGTCTTCTTCTACTGAAGGTTTAGGTGATGGAGATGATTAATGAACAATTGTTTTCCCTTTATCATTTTTCTGTTTCTTGGTTTTATCTCTCTCTTCCTCTTCTTCTTGAGTGGTTTCCCGAGTTTCTACAATAGGAGGATCTTGGGCTGCAACATCTCTTTTTGTTCTCCTACTTCCTCTTGGGATTCTAGGAGAACTGCTAGCGGAAGCTTCAGTTACTTCTTGAAAATGATTCCTGACTAAAAACTTTTCCCATGTATCCTTATTATTTTTCAATTGATCCTCTATGAGAATTCTAATGAACCCGTGATGATACAAGTGGGGTTCAATATGGCCTACATTCTTTTGGACAGTGGAACTCATTTTCTTTAGGCTTCTTAACAGAAAGTAGGGTAAATTGATGGCATGGCCTTCCATGAAGTTCATCATAATTCTTGCATGGTACATATACATGGTACCAAAGCGGCCCTCACATGTAATAAACTTTTGAACAAGTAATAACAATGCAATCCATTCTCCCTTAATTACATGTACAGGAATCCCTTTAGTGAATATTGAAGTGTCCATACCTGGGTTCTTGAGCATGTTCTTCCATCCCTGATCTTCCAGCCCTCTGTTCTTAAACCATTTGTCTCCCACCTGAGGTAGACTGGTTGCTGTTGCTATGGTATTCTCTGTTATTGTGAATTTCAGGTCCCCTACTTCCACGGTGTGCCCATTGAAGGATCGAGCAAATGCCTTCGTTACCTCCTTATCATACCCTCTGAATTTTTGAATTAAATTCAACCATTTTGCTTTCTTCAATGCTTCCTTCGTCTGAGGATACCCTTCTAAATATTTTGGACCTTCGGGTTCAGCTCTTAGCAACTTCCACATCTTCGGCTGAAGCTTTAACTGTGTATGGATGCTCAAGGAGGATGCTCACGGGAAAAACAGGTGGATTACGGCTGTAAGTGGAGTAGCCGTAACGTAATGCAAGGTATATTGTAGAACTGCAATCGGGGTTTGAAACAGAGCTGTGGGGTTTGCAGCAGAAATGGAAGTGGAAATGGTGTGAGTACGAGGGAGTAGAACACAAGAAATGAGTTCAATGTGTGTGGAAATGGAGTGATAAGTGGATGGAATAACGGCCGAATCCTTTAGAGCTGGGTGGCTTACGCACACGTTTCAGTATTGGCTGCGGAAATCATGGTGTAGAAGAGACGTAGTATAATAGGTCACTCTTTCGTATGGCCAATAAATGAAAGCGCAGTCTATTTCCAATTTGGATTATGAGTGATTATGGGACCGTTAGAAGGGTATGAGGTGGATGAAGTATTGTCGTGGAGGATAAGTGGGATGATCTTTGCCGAATCATTGTATTTAGTGGCTCTTTCCACGATTTAATAACTATGCATAAAATGACATCAAATTGTTGTTTGGAAAAGATTTTGATCATACCTTCATGAGTTTTCCATTTGTTGATTAAGGTTGTTGATCTTTTATTGCTTTTTGATCCTGCAAGTGCCTCATATCCTTGCTGCCTTTGGTGATGATGATGTTAACCTTTGACTGAGATTTTCCTTTGAAAACAGAG
>APFE031263972.1:0-13091 GCA_000404065.3 Pinus taeda | reverse complement strand
GATTGCATGTCTATTAATGCATCTACATTATATTTCATTTCAGCTTCGAAAGTATAGTGTGCTTAAGTGAAAGTTGAAGGATGAAATGCATGCATAAGCATGAGAGGCATGAACACATGGATGCTAATGATTTCCTTGTTTTTGAACATGTATGTGTAATTAACTTGCAGAGTTGATTGCTTTAACATGCATGTGATGCCATGTTTACTTGGGAGAAGTTAACTTGGTATCCAAATGCAGATAATGATGAAGTGCTTCATCTTTTGAAAAAGAGTCCTAATGGTCTTTTTCTACATCCTTGACTTGAAGGGTCATTTGTTTAAAATGCATGTTTTTTGGGCTTGTTACCTAGTCCATCATTTGTATGCAGATGTAAGACATGGAGATGTTCACAAGATGTGAGATCTGTTTCCTTGTTGAAGCAGGAATTTAGTCCATCAAGTTGTTGTTTGTATGCCTGTTGTTGTTAAGAGATTTTGTTGGCAGCTTCTCAAATATGTACAAATGAAAGCCTTGTGGAGCAGATGTACTTCACATTTGTTGAGCCACCTTGGATCAATGATCAAGGTAGAGAAGCTCAAAACTACCTTCTATAACCATTTCAGCAAAAGTTCTGCAGGAAGACAGTTCTTCCCAAGAAGACCAGCCCATCCAAGAAGGGAAGTGGTTAGAAACTTTGGTTCAGAGGCATTATGCAATGGCAAGTGTAGGGAGGATGGAAGAAGAGGGTGAGTCACTCTCATTTACTGTTCAAATTAGTATATCAGTCTTTTGGAGACCAAAAGTTCTCTTAGTGGGAAGGTGTGATCCGAAAATGGATCCTGGATAAACCTATGAGTCTAAAAGACTTCATATAAGAGGTAAAAGGTGCCAAATAACACAAATCCTTTGTAAATAAGAGGAAAATGAAAATCTAAAGCTGCTCTCAGATATTGTCTCATTACAGAGATCTCCTCATTTTGAATCTAACCTAACTTGAATGGGCAAAAACGGACTTCACATGAAGGAGTTATCATAAAAAGAAGTTCCCCTTTGTTCCTTGGGAAAGAGGCAAAAATTTGAAGAAATAATGCTTATCGGAGGCCTGAACAGTGAGTGAACAGGAGCCGTCGGATCTGGCCAATCAATGGGCTAGATCCTTTCGGTATATCACATCGGCTGTGACAAGCGGAGGCAATCAAAGACATAACATGCGATGGGACCGGGCCGATTCGATACCGCGATTGTTGATATTGGTGGATCGCAATCGACGCTGGCATACACCATACTATATGGGAAAGACCTCAGGATTGTGCGATCTGTGATTGCGACTTGTCGCATCGCAGTATCGCATTGCCACATTACAATGGAGCGGGGCCGATATATATATATATGCGCGATGCGATAGTCGGACCCGATGGAGATATGGGTGATATCTCATAAAATTTGAGATCCGTCAAATGACCATTTTATATATATTTTGCATATTTTGTTTAGTAAAGGAAATATGAAGGGAAGTGCTTGATGCGATATTGCGGACCCGAAAGGGCTTATTAATGCTGTTACATATAATTTCAAGTCCGGTAAGCGGGATTTTCAACCTTTTTTATGTATTTTCAATACAAATGGAAATCGTGATATAAGCGGGACTTGCAGCTTTTTAATGCAATTCTAAAAACACAAAGGGGGAGGCCCTTGCGACATGCGATGGCAACTCACAGGCAGACCCGATAATGTTATAAAGTGCAGTTATGAAAATTTGAAGTCTGGAATAGTGTTTTCTGCAGATTTTCCCGTGTTTTACAATGTTCTCTATGTAAACAGGGAATGACTGGTTCTAAGGATTTCAAGAATCGATAGTCCCTTTCCATTACAGTATAGGTGGCATCCATCCCTGAGGGTGTTTAGCAATGATTGCTAACGCTAAAGGAAGGGATATGAGCAGACTGTGGTGGGAAGACAAAGAGCCCGAAAGGAAAAACAAACAAACAGTGTCGATTTGGCTTAAAAGCCATAGAACAATAGAAACAAGGGGGTTGTTGATGGCTGTTGAGTTGTAGTTAGTTGCTGAGGTTGTTGTTGTTGATTGTTTGTTGCTGACAATGAAGCCAAAGCAGGAAGCTGAGGCAAAGGAGGCAGCGCAGAAGCAAAAGAACAACCAAGGGAGTCACTTGGAAGCCAAATGAAAAGCCAAGAGGGTTGTAAACTGATAGAGGGCAAAAAGAAGCCAGAGTCGAAGAGCCAGAGTCTAAGAGCTAGAGTCAGAGCCAAAGAGCTAGAACCAAGAGCCAAGAGCCAGAGCTTCAAGAGCCAAGGGATAATGGTGTTTGAACCAAATGTTTCTGTGTAGAATAACAGGAGTTGAGCCAAGAGCTTGTAAAGAAAAGACTTATACCATAATCCAAGAGAGCCTAGTTGAGTTGACTAGAGCTCACAGAGATGTAGCCCAAGAGTTGTGGGTGAACTCCTAATGAATTTGTTGTCTTATGTGTTTGTTTTTACTGCTGCATTATTCACTGTTATATGCATTTATATATCAGTTTAAACACATTCACATATCGGCAGAAACAACAGATTTAAAAACATATAATCAGTTTAAAACAAATACCAGCATACACCCATTGTTTCAAGCATTTCTTAATTCCGTATTGGTTGATCAATAAGACTTGGGAAAATTTAAAGCTTTGGAAGTGGGAGAGGTTCTTGTAAGTTAGACAAGAAGCCTGATGATCCAGATCTTAGGGGAGGCCCCAAGATCTAAAAATTGAAATGGATCTTGGGAGGGAGGCACCCAAGATTTGAAAATTTGAGATGCCAAAATAAAAGAGGAGAATGCCCAATAAACAACTACAAATAATTTTTTTATTAAATCAGAGAATAACTGTAAAGGTTAAATTTGGTGGACAATCTATCCTTTTCCAATATGCGACTTGTTACTTATAGTATTTTTTAGTTACAATACCATGGGTCAATTCCATGGGTGAATGAATACCATGGGTGGATGTCACAATACCATGGGTTAATTCCATGGGTGAATGAATACCATGGGTGGATGTCACAATACGATGGGCTCAATTCCATGAGCAAATGAATACCATGGGTGGATTCCATAATACCATGGGCAAATACCATTGGTGAATGAATACTATGGGTGGATGTCACTTACAATACCATGGGTGGATAAATACCATGAGCGGATACCACTTACAATACCATGGATAAATTCCATGGGTGGATGAAAAACATGGGTGGATGAGTACCATGGGTTGATGCCATTTTCCATTCGGATCATTCCTCCCTCCTTAAGAAGAATAGTCCCCATTGCGTGAAGTTCCCTCCTGTGAAGCCTTTGTTGAATATGAGGAGCCACTGAAGAGAAAGGTTTTGTGTGGTTAATCCTTAACCATGATGAATGAAGATCCGAGGATAGAGATACCCTATAATTCTTGTGACCAAATGTGATACTGACAGTGTGCGGCCTAGCAAATGGGCTTCGATGAAGTGTGGGTTTATGGATGACCCATAACCATGAAAAACGAAGATCTGGGGATAGAGATACCCTGTAATGCTTGTGACCAACCGTGATGCTAACAATGTGCAGCCTAACAAATGGACTTCGATGACAAGGATTTTGTGTGGTTGACCCATAACCGTGATGTTGGTTGTTGATGATGTAGCATGTGCTTACATAGCCTGGGGTGGGAGGACATGTCTCCAAAAAAGTGAAGCGGAATGTAGCTATGATGAAACTGAAGAATGTGACACAGGCGCCTACTAAAGTAGGGTAGGAGGGCACGTCTCCAAAGGGAACCCGCTCTGAATGCTGCTCCAGAATTGAAATGGACATAACTCGGTCAATATCACCCATAATATTTATTATAACCTATTTTTGGAAGCAGAAGGACCATTTTACATCTTCCCATGTATTGGAAATCCTTATCTAGACAATCTTCAATCTCAGATTCACGCTGCAACTGTTCCGCCGTCACGAAAGTTCTGAAAAAATAGTTGATTTTAAATCAACGATATCTCCCACATCCAAACTCCGATTCAACCCATTTTGTTTTTGAAATTGGGTGATGTTTCAAGAGAAGATCAGATGTACAATCACTTTTGTGAAATTATACACCAAAATTTCAAAAAAGGAGAGGAGAGATGTCGTCCATGAATTGCTGCCAGAAACATTTCTACAACATAGCTAATTTTAAATCAACGATATCTCCCTCATCTAAACTCCAATTCGATCGATTTTTTTTTGAATTTTGGTATTTTTTGTGAGGAATCTAGATATGTTATTTGTCTTTGTAAATTTTTCACCAAAATTTTAAGATATGATCTGCAAACTCGCCGCCCAAAAACATTCCTGCAAAAAAATGAAAAAAGAAAAATTCCTTCCGCTTGGCTCGAAAAAATGCGATGTGGAATCATAACATGCTCTGATACCACTGATCCAGATCTTGGAGAAGGCCCCAAGATCTAAAAATTGAAATGGATCTTGTGGGGGGTTGCGGGGGCGCCCAAGATATGAAAAATTGAAATGCCAAAAGAAAAAGAGGAGAATGCCTAATAAACAACCACAAAGAAATTTTTTTTATTAAATCAAAGAATAACTGTAAAGGCTACATTGTGGCGGACAATCTGTCCTTTTACAAAATGCGACTTGTTACTTATAGTAGTTTTCAGTTACAACACCATGGGTCAATTCCATGGGTGAATGAATACCATGGGTGGATGTCATAATACCACAGATCAATTCCATGGGTGAATGAATACCATGGGTGGATGTCACAATACCATCGGCTCAATTCCATGTGTGAATGAATACTATGGGTGGATGCCATAATACCATGGGCAAATACCATGGGTGAATGAATACTATGGGTGTATGTCACTTACAATACCATGGGTGGATAAATACCATGAGTGGATACCACTTACAATACCATGGGTAAATTCCATCGATGGATGAATAACATGGGTGGATGAATACCATGGGTTGATGCCATTTTCCATTCGGATCACCTGAGTGCCCCATTTCCAGATTAGTAATACTCCTTAGTTGTGAATTTATAAGTGCGTTGATGAAAGTAGATCTTATTACAAAAGAGAGAAATGATCTCATGAGGTGATGTGTGACTCGCAAGATGGGTAATTCACCTATATGTGTAAGCAAAGGGATTCCTAAAAGGGTTTGCAACTCCTAAATGTACTATTTCTCTTCAATAGTGTCAGAGCAAGAAAATTGTTTCTATTATTAAAGTGTCTAGTGGAAGAAAGGTGTAAGTGAAAATAGTGCAAAATAATGGATGAAGGAAGATTCATTAATTTTGAAAGTCCATTGGGAGTAGAGTGCCATTGAGTAGAAAAAACAAGGCTTCACACAAAACAACACATTTAAGTGAATAAAAGTATCCAATGATTGAGAAAATTCAATGGACAACTAGAGGTAATGGAAACACATGACATGATGAAACTGGTTAAGTTGGTTGGAGAGACCACAATGTGAAGGAAAGCGAATGAAATAATGTGCAACATTACAATGTGTTGAAATCTTCTAATCAAATAAAATTGGGACACAAATTTCTAAGTGAAGGAAGCTACCAATGGAGCATATTGGATGGAATTATTATAGTGGGAAAGTAGGACTTGGCTAGAAAATATTCAAATTGAAAAATATCAACGCATAAATGAGCAAAGTGAGAATGCACTAGGTAGCAAATATTTAGAGAAATTGAAGGACAACCATCTACAACAAATAAGTAAAGAAATAAATATAGAATAAATATGCATTATATGAAATACCAAAAAATTATGTTGAGTGCATATGGTTGGACCAAAGATCACACTGGGGGGTGAATTAGTGTGACAGTAATTTAACCAGTCCTCAGCTTTTCATCAATGAACAATTATGTACCAATGCATCATAACCATTTGCAACATATCAATAAACAAAGTAATGCATCATGAAGCTATCATCACATCAGTAAGACATCAAGAACCATCACATCCACAAACATAGACACAAACAGTTACATGGAAACCCATATGGGAGAAAACCACAAATTATTCTTCTTATTATTCTTCAATTCATTACATAGATTTGTAGGCATCAACTTGTTGGAGGCACCCACCCCTAAAATATGGAAGTTTCTATTTCTATATGGCTACAACCTAATTGAAAAACCAACCTAAAAGTTGTACAAGAAACAACTCACTGTAGGTTACAATATGATTGAGGCACCAACCTCAATAATGAGCTAGTTCCAACCTAATCTAGGCTCCAACCTAATTGAGGCACCAACATCGATAATGGCAAGCTCCAACTTGCTCTAGACTCCAACCCGATTGAGGCACCAACCTTGATGATGAGAAAATTTAACCTGCTCTAGTCTCCAACCTAATTGAGGCACCGAACTTGATGATTACTAGGCTTTGACCTATAATAGGATCCAACCTAAGTGGAGGTACCCAACTCCTTCTTCAACTCCTTGTGGACCTCATTTCAATATATTTCAAATTGAATCCACCTTCTCTTCAGATAATATAATTTTTCGAATTAAATAACCTATTGTTGTACTGTTATCCATGCTCTACTCCAACTACTTCTTGGAACCCATTTTCCCCATATATCCAAAACCACTACAACCCTCTTATAAACTATCAAACTCAGGCAAAAGAGAAATTACGGTCATCAAATATTTATCAATAATGCATTTTATGCCTTCAAGATCATCCACCTCTAAGCCCTAATCATTGTGCGTCTTCCAGAATTCAATTTGGACAAATAATGAGCCCATAAACTCAAAATAACAATTTAAAACCATATAATAAAATTAACCATTATACAAATTCCCTCTTTCAAGGAACATCAGACAAAATGGTCTTATTTTGGCAGCAAGGCTACAAAATGTATCTTGTCAATTGGTTAAACATTCAACATAATGACTTTCAATAATCATAAAAAAAATGGTCTAACTTTATTACCCCCAAGACTCAAACTAAGGTCTCAACCGATCCACTACCGGTGCCCCTCCAAATGAGCTAAAAAATGAACGTTGTAAACTTATTCTCCCAATGTTGTACTAAATTTGACTTTGAACTAGTGTGAATGTGTGGACCCACCTTACATGCCAAACATTGGTTTGACGTGTTAGGGGTTGTGTGCCAACATATATCATTCAAGCTTTTTGAGGGATAACAACATGGAATGAATTAAACTTGGATATGTGTAATGCCTTGGCCACATCATAATTGTAGATCGAACTAAGGCTCAACCTAAGGTTGATTGGTAATCCTTTGACTTCAACGTGTTTCACCCATTGACTTGGATCTGACTTTGGCCAATCAAATTGGCCTCCCTCAAGCTTGGACAATGCCTTGTGATACCTATTGGTTGATAATCAAAGTGAGACAACACCTAACCGGTCTTGGGTGTATGATAGGCACGATGCCCCTCGACAACCAGTAAAAATAGTTGAGTCTCCTTTGAACTTGAATAAATAGTGAGAACAAAGAACAAGGCCCCTCTGGGCTTGGGTGAATATTGTGTAGTGAGGATAAGGTGCCTCTAGGATCGGATAAATACTGTGTACTAAGGAAAAAAGCCCCTTCGTGCTTGGGTGAATATTATGTATTGAAAACATATTGGTCTATTGCTTCGTCTAAATTTATTAAAAATAATTTATGCTTTGTGAAATATTGTGTTTTGTCTACTAGTTGTTGATTTTGGGTAGCATCGGATGTGATCTAACTCTGAAATTTTGTACAACGAAGGAAACACTCTCATGGCTTTGATTTATGGGAATAATTAGGTCTTCCCATTCTTCCAAAATGCCTCTTGGATGAGCATCAAAACCAAAAAATATTTAGGTTGAAAGTGGAAGGTGATTTCCCCAAAAATAATCCCAACACACCATCAAAAGCACTTCCTTTTAGGCATTAGTTCTCCTAAATGTTAAAAAATGCTTCAAAAGTACTACTTCTAGGAAACTAGTTTACCTACATAAGGTAGCACTATAGTTCTAATTCATTATGAACTATATGGTGGGGAAGAGATAAGTTTTGCATCACATTTAGTGTTTCTCTAGTTGTATTAATATTTTGATGGCTAAATATTCCGTTTTGAATTTACAAATGGTACCATAAACTATGAGTGGATTGGACTCTCTGAAGTTTCATGTGCATAACCTATATTTTTCTAGAAAGAAAACACATGTAAATGGCTTACAATTAAGTATACCTCCTGCTCCACATGTACTTGGATATTTTAAAGCTGTCATTAAAATACCCATAAATGCTTGATGTTTTTGTTCTCGAATCTACAAGGCAATACTTTTTCACCTTTACTAGTTTCTCAAATAATACGTAGCTCATTTAAGTTCACAAGAGACCTTGTATGGTTATATATATGCTCCTTGGAATAGGTCTCCATTCCTAATTAGTCATACCACCCACAAAATGAAGCAGGGCAAAGGTTTATGTGCTTTTGATCTTTATACCTCTTGATCTTTCAACCATATTTCTAATGCTTCTAATGTGTTTTCATCCCACACCTTTTGCCACTAGTGATGGATCTGTAGTTGGGTTCATTCACTGCAATATGGATAAATCGCTAAAAGGGTTGTCCAATGAAGCTACCATATTGCAATATGGATAAATCGCTAAAAGGGTTGTCCAATGAAGCTGCCATATTTCACTAAGCATTCATAGATATGGATATGGGGTCCTCTCTTATCCTAAAATAAGGATAAATCTGTCGGGGAGAAAATATTACTTGATATATGTAATTATAGTGTTTTACATTGAAAATAAAATTTCATTTGTAATTGAGAAGGTGTATTTACTAATTTGGAAACCCTTACGAGAAACTTTTCAGCGTGTAACACTACACAACTCTTCTATGAAATAACATTGAATATAAATATAATGATGCTTGCAAAATTGTCCATACATAATGGACATCTCCTTGGACTCTATTCCCTTCTTGAAAGAGACTGGAAATGATATTGATAAATTTCATTTTAAGAGAATATTACCTCCTTTACTTGAGACTGGAAAGAATGAAACAACATATTACCTCCTTTACTTGTATTTGTATGGAAATGGATTTGTACAAAAACTCCTTGAGGAAGATAAAATTGGTAAAGATTATATTTTAAGAAAACCATAAATTATCATCTAGTTGATTCTCATAAAAATGTCACATTAATAATATCAGAGTAGGTTGAGCATCTTTAATCTTGCATATTATGTTATTAAGGTCATATTGAGTATTTTGATTCTTTCTATTATCCATTTTTTGAAATCTTAATTCAACCATTCTCTTAGTCACATGCTAAGGAAAGAAGTGGAGTGCCATTTTCTTCTTAATTCTCACTATATATAGAGCAGTAAATCTTGAATGGACAAGCCAAACCATGAGACATAAAGCATTGCACTCATTAGTATTACTATGTTTATTGTATTACAAACCCAATGTTAAGTAGAGGCAATTGTATTGTTGAGTTTCTTATATTATAAAAGCAACTTTGAGATGGGTTTCTTATATTATACAAGCAACTCTGAAAAGAGGTGAGGTGGATGTTTTATTTAGGATAGTTCATTGTCAAATATATAAATTTGTTTGTTTAGTGAAATTTTATTTTACTTAAACTTTTATCTATCTTTTCAAAATCTTCTCATGAACGAAAATTTTAACTGAAATTTTGCTAAAAGAAATTACTTTGACAGTAATTTTTAACTACTTAATATCCTCAATTATAATTAGTAATTATGTTAGTTACTAATCAAAGAAAATAGATAAAAAGAATTAATTGTGAAAAAAATTTAAAGTTTGTTTAATAATATCTGACTTTTTAATGGAAACTAAATTTTATTTATTTATGATAAAAAGAAAAAATTATGTTTATTTATGATAAAAGAAATAAAAATGAAACTCTGGCCATTATTTACCAAGTTAATAAGAGATTAACGCAAATAATACTAAAAACAACTTATAAAATATAATAAGATATTAAAATATTTATTGCCGTATTGATATGAAAACATAAGAATCCCCTGGATTAGGGCAATTGCCAAGGAAATGAATAGCATAATCACCACTTTTGCTCTTTGCATTCAAGTTTCTTGATTCCTTGAAACAACCAGAAGAGTTGGACAGGCCACCGTATTTTTGCAACAACAACCAGAGTTGGAGTTGCCTCTAATTGCACCGAATCATCAAGTCCATTCGGCGGCACTGCCATCAAGTTTACTTTCTTCCTTGCAAGAACCCAACAAGTTCAACAACATTAGCTGGAAAGTGTCGGAGACGCCAGGAACGACTACCACTATCAGGCCCAAACGCTACACATGATGATCTCTTTGATGGTTCTGCGCCCAATTCAAGTCATTGCCCTGTGTGAAAAACCCTGTAGACATTGTACTGATACTTGGCCACAATAAAACGATAAACATAAAGAGAGTGACCCATCTTGATGTTCATGAAAGGTAATTTTAAATCACTGATTCCTTTTCTTCCATTATTCTTGGAATCATGAAATCCTGGAGCCTCCCATTGCACGCCAGAACTCTTCAAATTCATTCCACTTTGGTGGAGTGGAGTCGTTGTGGACCCGGGCTGCAAAAAGCAAAAAAGCAATCCATATTCAGCTATGCAGGAAAGAAATGTTGAAAAAGATTAAAGAAAAACAGATGAGATCACGATAAAGATTCACGAAAGAATAGAAAATAATATTATATTTTGGAGAAATTAATCAGAAATGAGCGCAATACATTCAAATCTGAGGGTTGTGCCATCCTTCTATTGAAGCGTTCGAGGAGAGATTTCTGTCTTCCGGAGACGTCACAGTCCCAACCAACTGCTTCAAGGGAATTGGGTCGGTAAGTTGTCACAGTCCACCACCACAGTGCAACGCCGCGGCCAATAAATCTTGAAAGGAGATAAATACGTGCAGCCTTTCCTATATGGACCCGGGCTGCAAAAAGCAAAATGTTGAGATCACGAGAAAGATTCACGAAAGAATAGAAAATAATATTATATTTTGGAGAAATTAATTAGAAATGAGCGCAATACCTTCAAATCTGAGGGTTGTGCCATCCTTCTATTGAAGCGTTCGAGGAGAGATTTCTGTCTTCCGGAGACGTCCCAATCCCAACCAACTGCTTCAAGGGAATTGGGTCGGTAAGTTGTCACAGTCCACCACCACAGTGCAACGCCGCGGCCAATAAATAATAGCAGGTATTCGCCACGAAATCTTGAAAGGAGATAAATACGCGCAGCCTTTCCTCCTGTTGAGAAAGGCTCCACCCCATATAAAGTACACCCAGCGGTCCAAGTGAAGCAAAACGTGTTCTTTTACAACGCTGGGGGCTTTTAAGAAACCGTCAATGTCAGGATCTTCCTGTCTGTTATTTGCATCCTCTATTTTCTGTCTGTTATTTGCATCCTCTATTTTCTCTGTTATGGCTAGAAAAAACATAGAAAGAAAAACCACATAAACCCATAGAAAGAAAAACCACATTAACGTAAAATAACTCGTGAAACACACAGCAATATGACTTGCAAAACAACAACAAAGCGATGTGACTACACCTAGATGTGATACAGCAAAAGCAGAATCATCAAACTACACCTAGATGGTAAATCAAACAGAGCAGTGCAGGGAAATGGCTTGCAACCACAAGTTGCAGAGCAAGAGTGATTGAACACCAACAGGGTTAAACTGAAAAGAGGAATGACAAAAGCTGTAGCCGCAAGATGATTGAACTTCACTCGTAAATGATAAAAATAACTCGTAGGCACGTAGGTTGTGGAGACCGAATGCTTTGCCCCCACCATGAGGTAAACTGAATAGCGAAGTGCATAGAAATTTCCTTGTTAGCATAAAGCACAGTTCCATAGAGGTTGCAGCAACCCCCACCAAACAAGAAACTGAAGGTGTGGTGCACAGAAAGGGTGGCTTTCAAGCACAAAAAATAAAGTGGCACATAAGTGGCAAAAACCAGAATGATCAAACTCCAAAGGGTAAGCCCAAGAATGCTGGCATATAAATGTCTTGCAGGGACGGAGAACAAAGAGATACCGAGGTTGCAGAAGCAGAATTATTGACCTCCTCCAAATATTATCTCCAAGGAAGGCAATGGATAAAAATGTTTTCTACATAACTTTTTTACCCTCCAGGAGAAAAAAAAACATTAACTTTCATTAATGGAAACAAAAAAAAGTTACATATAACATGTTGGAAAGGAAATAAAAGTTACATATAACACTTTGGAAAGAAAATCCTATTGTTACCAAAACCAAGAATAAATAAAAGCTATACACTTAGCCATCAAATATAATCAAGAAACTCATTATTGCAGTGAAAACTAAATCACGTCCATCACTGAGCAAGACAACAAAAGATATCTAAAACCGATGAAACCAAAAAAAAACAAAAAAGCCCGAACAGATCAAAGAAAGATTATGGACACCAAAGACAAAAAGAAACAAAAGAGCCCGAACAGATCAAAGAAATATTGTGGAAACCAAAAACAAGTAGAGAGCACCTAATAGCTTACCTCCCATGGTGATGCTATACTATTCTTTTTCTCAAATTACATTATTCTTTTTCTCAAATTACATATAACATGTTAGAAAGAAAATTGTATTGTTGTTAAAACCAGAATAAACAAAAGCTATACACTTAGCCAACAAATATAATAAAAAAATTCACTATTCTGACAAGGCAGTGAAAACTAAATTACATCCATCACTGAGCAAGAAGACAAAAGATATCTAGAACTGATGGAACCAAAAAAGAAACAAAAGAACCTGAACTAACAGATGAAAGAAAAATCGTGGACACCAGATACGAGAGCACCTCATAACTTACCTCCAATGGTGAAGCTATACCATTATTTTCCTCAATATTTTTTCGGCCTCCAATGTTAGGAGAAATAACGCATTTCCCATTATACAACCGCTCCTTCTCATACTTGATTGCTCCTTCAAAGAAATCATCAATCTTTGCATTTTTTGTTGAGAGTAAGAATGAGGTAGCTCTCCCTCTTCCTTAGCCACTTCTATTTATAGCATTAGGGTTTTGTTATTAGGGTTTGGTTCTTATACG
>APFE031263971.1:0-12021 GCA_000404065.3 Pinus taeda | reverse complement strand
AAATATAAAAATTAAAAATTAAATATAATTATGGGAAAAATAATCGCACAAAAATTTAAATAAAACAAGATAAATACAAATATTCCAAATTAGGTATAATTATAGGAAAAAGTAAATCTACTGAAGAGAACATAAACTTTTGCATGATCGACAACTGTTGTGAATCAATAAGAATCATTGATGATGATTAACAAAGGATGATTCTGAACATCTTTGTCACAATGCGACAAAAAAACGATAATGAATTTCAAACATTCCACGACAAATTCCAAGTTTCAACACTTGACTAGAACACAATTACTTCATTACAACCTCCTCCAAAACACACCGAGAGTGGTGGAAAAGAAACACCAATTCAAATCAAAATGATAATGATCACTATACTTCATGTTTTGAAGCCAATCCCTTCTTGTTTTCGTCCCCAACTCTCTTTGGTGCAAATTATATAAAATTTTAACATTTTATTTCATTTCATTCAAAAAACACATATGCAAATCGACAAAATCTGTATGGTAGCCATGTCTTCTATTAAACTTTCCATGAATAAAGGTAACAAAGCTAATGGTTTTTGCAATATATTTAATCACTTTGATGCAATGCAAACGATCCTTGTTCTCAATATCTATAAATCATCCACAAAAAGATTCAATTGAAATAAATCCATTCAAACAAAGCAAAAGTGTTTATTTATAGTTTTGGCTCTTTTGTATCCAATATACAAATTAGTTTATAAAATATAAATCTAAAAGGAATGAAAATGAGGGGAAAAAATGAAATAATTACAATTCAACCAATCAAGCAACAAAAATGTCACAAACAAATTTATTAGCACATGAAATTTATTATAAATGGTCAATCTACTTACTTCAGCAATCAAGAAATCTATTGAAATCAGCAACATGCAGAACAAAGAACTTATCAAGGTGCATACAAATAATTGCAAAAAATCAAACAACTAGAGAGAAGTAATCTTCTTTTTCTTAAAGGCATGCATAAAAATAATTGTAAGAAAAAACAACAGATACAAAAAAGAATTCATGAATAGTAATGTATTCAAGATAAATACGCCAAGAATGATATATATTTCAATCGTTCCTCCTCTTTCTTTCTAAGTGTAAACTATGCATTGTCTTTTATTTTCGCATCACATTGAAAATAAAAAGGTAGTGAAATATGCAAACCATCTATTGATTTCATTGTTGACATGGTTGTAAATGTTAGACCCTCCCTCTCTTTGTCTCCAATATCTGAAGTGGCTCGTTGCAAAGTCATACCTTGTGATTTGTGTATTGTCAACGCCCATGCCATTTTGAAAGGTATCTGTCTCATATTCCCCCTAACAATATGTGTAACCGGTAAAAGAATTGGATAGTCCATATGAAATGGAACACCACAATACTTTTCAAACATAACTATAGAAAATAATCCAATAAGTTTGATAAATATATTTATTTACAATTTTTTTTCTTTAGTTTATAATAATTATTGATAATAGAATAAACAAATAATGGATCAATTCTATTTATTATTTTGAAATTTAATAATTAATAATTTTTATATTTTAGTTTTCATTAATAATAAAATCTAAATCTTTTAAAACATCTTCTTTAAAAAATATTAAAAATCGCACTTTCACAAATAAATTCACTGTATATATATATATATATATATATATATATATATAATTAATATATATATTATATATATTAAATAACCTATTAGTAATTAGAGCTACGTGTGAGTTTAATTAAACTTAAGAGCTCTTAATAAGTAAACACACCTTATCTACTTGACTTTTTAATTGGATCTATTAATAAACAAAATAAGCCCTTCATAAATATATATATAGATGATTCATTATAGCAAGGTTGAGGATCTATAGAAGTTGAAACATTTTAGCCACATGCAAAGTTTCCATGTTCTAATGTGGAATATATCGATGTTCCATTATTCATGTGTTTAGAGGCATAGTTTAATATTAGTTTAATTTATAGAGTTCAATATGGTTCCTTTGAGCATGGAGAATTCATGGAGCACATGGCCTTCATATTGCAAACATTGAAACTTTGTGGGTATGCCCCATTTCTATTAAATATTCATTTTAACATATAAAACCAAGTCTATGGTCTTTGTCGATATAATAAAATATTTACTTCCTAATGAAAATATGAAATCTTATTTCCCTTTCCTGTCGAGTCTGTAGAGAGGTGGAAACATTTGAAAGGGGAAATTACAGATGATTCCGTGCCCTAGAAATTGTTGAGACTGCACAGAATCATGGGGAGGTAGAACTACAAATGAAAGAATTTTATAGGGTTTGGTTGACCCCAATAATGACACAGGCCTCATATCTCCAAGGGCTAAGAACACAATCATTTCCAAATTATAGTTATTGCATTTAAAAAAGAAAAATAGAGAAACATGGGAGCTTATCCAAGAAACCTAACAATTGTTTGACCCATATCCAAATGAAAACTACATATCTCCTTCCATGCTTATGGTGATGTGCCTCACATCATATTTTAAGAAAAATAATGCCCACAGAAAGACCCCTCACAATAAGAAACCTCAAAATCGAAACCATTGTTTTCATCGTGCCTTCGTCTTTTAGCTTCTTCCACAAACAAAATACCAAAGTTGTTTATGGAAGCCCAATATTCAGAGGAAAGGCCTTGACTATAGCTCCTCATTCGAAAGAGGTTTTTACTCCATGGCACATTCTCACGATGACAATACAGACCCTGAATTGCAATGGTGGCACTAAATGGATGACCAGAACATGGAGGAAACTTAGGCACCATCTCCCCCCTCCACATTATTTCATACATTTAAGAATAAAACCAATGATTAAATAATTTTAGATCTAAAGGAAATTAACCTTCATAATATGGAATATATTATTTTATTAGATGTTTTGTGACAATCTGTTCTAGTAGAATATACATGACACTTTCCATATCAAAAGTTTAAGAAACCTATACTATATAAATGACCTCCCATTAAAAATATTATAGAAACCACTAGATTAAAGGAAATAAATAAGGAAATCGGGTCTTTTTCATCATTCACTAAATTATTTAGTGTTGTGAAAATGACTCACTTTTAAAGAGATACTTTTAGGAATTAATGGTTATCGATAAAATAATCATGCATGTAAAGTACTAAAGGTAACCCCAAGCTAGTTTAGAGATGAGTAACATACTAATGTCTCTTTGAGACATCACCAATATTTGAATAATAGATTGCAATTCAAATCCAAAACTAGAACATAGACCAAAACTAGGATTAGGACTAGGAATGGAGGTTGGAGAAAAATCATGAGTATTATGATCCTCCATTTGATATTGATGAAAGAAAAGGTCCCCTATATATTATGAAAAATATTCATAAGTCTAAATTTATAGAATTTATGGGTACCATTTGACATACACCAAATGATGCATCACTGACATTTCTATTTGACATATAGGTTGTTAGTGATGTAACATTTGGTATTAGAGTAGTGTGTTCTTGACTTTTGTAGTGAGTCAAGGATATTTAAGGATACATTCCCTTTATAATATTTAGTAATCTCTCACAAATATGAGTCCAATCCCTCTACAAGGTCCAATGGTCAATTTACTTCGATCCACTCACTTCGTAGGGTTTCATGGTGAAGCGACAAGGAACTTGCGTCTTTCTCTGTCGGGTCCAATAATGTATTTCACAATGGTATTCAGTCCCCCAACTTAAATAAATTTTAAAAGGATAGCATTTTATAGTGAAACAAAATGCATTATAACTTATTAAATTAAACAATGCATCCTTCCATATTTTTCAATGTATGATTGATTTCATAGTGGCATAACAGTCCTAAAATGGGATGAAATCATAATTATGGAACGCAACATATTGCACAAAAAGGGATAGTACAAATAATTTCATTGGAGCATTTTTTTGATGCCCATCTTGAAGAAATGGATTCCCAAGTTGAAGGAATTTAACTAAATATAATTGAAGGTGTTGCATTAAGTTGAAGGTACTAAAGTTTAGTTAGTTCAAGGATGTACAGTAAGGATTGTCCATATATATGTTGTTCTCATGTAAATTATTCATTTTCATCTCACCCTAGATCATTTTTCATTATGATGATAATTAAGACACCAACTCTGAATACATCATATGGAGAGACCTTGCCGAATATGTGTGCAGCCCCCTTTTAAGGCCCGAAGTGCTTAAACATATCATCCACGTTGTCTATTCCTATGCATCCCTGGACATATAAACACAAGAAATGGTCCCAAAAACTAACCACTAGGCATGCTTTTCATTAACTAACAAAACAACACTTGTCATGAAATATTAGACCCTAGTCCCATCTCCTAGGAGATTTCTAATGGAGCCCATCTGAAACTCCTAGGAAATAAATTCCACATGCACCAACTGCCAAGAATCAAGATTTGTTTACAAACTCCCACCTGTACCAACTACCACTTAAACTAACTACCACATGTCAAGTTTCAAGTGGTGCCACCTGTTAACTACTCCTTCTAGAGCCAATATTGTTGAAAACATTGGATAATCCATCAACACTAGGGGGTCTCCCTAGTATTAAGTCCTAATAAAACCTCACACCATTTAGGATAGGATCCCCATATGGGATATTAACTTAGCTTCCATTTGATCTTTATTTTTTCTCTTGGAAGTCGAATACAAATATAAGTGTGAGATTGAGTGTACTATGTGAGACGAATGGGGATGAAATCAACGCTTCATTGATGACCTGAAAAACATGATACAAGAACATAACAATAGCATAATGAGTGAGATAATGCCTTGAGGAACAATCAAATACTTGATACTAACTAAGACATACACATCCAAGAGATTGTTATAGACCAAATGCACAATTACGCACTAACATTACCAATGAATAAGGGGGAAAATACTAAAAACCAACACACTAGCTGCATGAAGTGATATAGTTTAGAAGCATGCAAGAGACCAAGGAAGAGACCAATTTTCGCATATAAAAAAATTATGCATACATAGAAGATAGATTATGTATATGTGTGACTTCTGTATATGCACTTATGTATACAAGCATACATAGATAGAAGATGAATTTTGTATATGAACATCCTCTATATATGCATATATATATGCAACCATGCATATACAAAAGATGAATTCCATATATGCACATAGATATGGAAACCATCTTTCATATATGGACTCTTATATATATGCGTCTGTGCATATACAAAATATTTACATATACAAAAGCCATATTCTGTACATGCAAAACTTTTGTATATGTACATAGATATTGAAGCATGCATATACGGAAGATGGTTTCTATATTTATATGCATATATAGAAGTTGTGCATATATGGATGTCACATGTTTTTTATACGCATGCTTCCATATCTATGTGCATATATATAGGTTGTGCATATATCAATTCGAGCTTCCATATATGCACACTTTCATGCATATGTGTACATACAAAAACCACACATATAAGCAAACCATCTTCCGTGTATGTGCATATACGGAAGTGCGCATATACGGAAGATAACTTCCGCATATGTATAGCTTCAATATCTAGCTTCTTTTCATGTGAATATTCTATAACAGAGATATGGAATTGTGCATATATGGATGATTGCTTCCGTATATGTCCAGCTTCTATATATGGACATATATGGAAGCCATTTTCCATATATGTACAATTCCATATATATTAACATATATGAAAAAAAATGCATTTATAAAATTTGGCTTTTGTCAATGTGAAACTTTGGTATATACACATATATATGGAAGTGTTCATTTATGAAATATGGCTTTCGTATATTCTCAACCTCTGTATATGTAAAAATTCTCTTCATGCACATAGATAAGGATTTGTACACATATAGAAAATGGCTTCCATATATATGTATATATCGGGAAGTTGTGCATATACAAAAGTTATCTTTCATATATGCATAATTCCATACACATTTTATGACAGGGGCTCTGTATGGCTCTCATCATGTTTTTACTTGTAAATGAATGAAAAATGTATCTATGACCTAGTAGATGATTATGCAACAAGTGATATAAGGGAACAATGCTTAATTGTATCTCTCAGATAAGTATGAGACCCATATGCTGACATATGTTGTTTACGCCTGTAGATTACATATTTGTGATATGTTTGACGAATTGTTTATCATGGTTAGTAGGGGTCTTGTTAAGGACTTGTTCAAGTATTTTCATTTGCATGATTATTTCCATGTTATTTTTCTGTTACGAAGGTGTCATTCAATTATGGGAAGTGACTTGGGCTCCGAGCCTAAAAAACTGGCTCAAATTCGGGGGCGGTGGCACAACACTCAGCAAAATAGTCCTTGGATGGTGGCATGCCTTGCCATGAGAGAGTCTAGAGCCTCTTGGACATTGTCAAGCCCATAACATGAGACCGTATAGAGGTCAAGTGGTCTAAAAGCTTAGTGTGACCCTGTGGTTAGCTACCTGCATGTTTGGGATGGTTATTTGGGAGTCTTGTAGTTGATGTGGAAGGTATGTATGTTGTTCTTATGTTTATTCCAACTTCCTTAACATCACATAGGAGGTTGAATCCAATCATAGTAGCCTCTCATCACACATTTACCCCAGTTGGCTCGTTACTTGGGTAGATGCGGGAGGAGGGTGTTACATCATTTTGTGTATTTATATGTCCAAGGGTGCATAGGAATATACAACGCAGATGATTTGTTTAAGTACTTTAGGCCTGAAAAGGGGGTTTAATGCATATTTGGAAAGGTTCCTCCATATGATGTAATTAGATTTTGTTCCTTTATTATCATCATAATACAAAATGATCTAGGGTGAGATTGAAATGAATGCTTTACATGAGAAAAACATATATATAGAAAAACCTTTCTCTAGGTCCTTGAACTAACAAAAATTTAATACCTTCAACTCAATGCAACACCTTTAATTGTGTTTAGTTAAATTCCCTCAACTTGGAAATCCATTTCTTCAAGATGGACATCAAAACAATTCTCCAATGAAATTATTTGTAGTGTTCCTTTTCTTGTAATATGTTGCATTCCATAATGATTAATTCATCCTATTTTAGGACCTTTATGTCACTATGCAATCAATCATACATTGCAACATATGAAAGGGTGCCATTATTTAGTTTAATAAGGTATAATGCATTCTATTTCACCAGAGAATTCTATCCTTTTATGAAAAATTTAAGTTGGGGGAATGAATACCATTGGGAAATATATTATTGGACTTCACAGAGCAAGAACCATATTCATTGTTGCTTCATGATAAAACCCTACAGAGGGAGCTTAACTATGTAAATTGACCATTGAACCTTGTAGAGGCATTGGATTCATATTTGTGAGAGATTACTAAAGCTTATAAAGGGAGTGTATCCGTACATATTATTGAATCGCTACAAAATTGAAGAACGCACTACTCTAATACGAAATGATATATCACTAACAAGCTATATGTTAGATAGAAATCCCAGTGATGTATCATTTGGTGTATGTCAAATGATACCCATAAATTCTATAAATTTAGACTTATGCATATTTTTCATAATGTATATGGGACCTTTTATTTCATCAATATCAAATGGAGGATCATAATAGTATTTATGATTTGTCTCCAACCTCCATTCCTAGTCCTAATCCTAGTCTTAGATTATGCTCTAGTTTTGGCTTTGAATTGCAATATATTCTTAAAATATTGGTCATTTCTCCAAGAGATATTAGTATTCTTCTCATCTATAAACTAGCTTGGGGTTTCCTTTAGTACTTTGGGGGCATGATTATTTTATCCATAACCATTAATTCCTAAAATTATCTCTTTAAAGGTGATCCATTATCACAACACTAAATAAATTATTTAATGATGAAAAATATATGATTTCATTATTTCTTTCCTTCGATCAAGTATTTTGTATAATATTTTTAATGGGAGGTAATTTAGAGAGTATAGGTTTCCTTAATTTTTGATATGGAAACTGTCACGAATATTCTGCGAGTATAGTTTGTTACAACAAATCTAATAACATACTATATTCCTTATTATGAAGGTTAATTTCCAATAGATATAAAATTATTTAATCATTCGCTTTATTCTTAAATGTATGAAATAATTTGGATGGGGAAGATGGTGCCTAGGGTTCCTCCATGCGTTAGTCTTCCATCTAGTTCCACCATTGCAATTTAGGGTCTGCCCTGTCATCTTGAGAATTTCCATGGAGTGATATCCTCTTTCAAATGAGATATTATAATCAAGGCCTCTTCTTTGAAATCTTCTTCTTCCATGCCACAAATTTGGTCATTTTTTTGTGGAAGAAGCTAAAAGGTGAAGGCATGATGAAAACAAAGGTTTCAATTTTGAGGTTTCTTTTTGCAAGGGGTGTTTGTTGTGGGAATTTGTTTCTTAAAATATGATCTTAGGCACCTCACCATAGGCATGGAAGGAGATATGTAGTTTTGAATTTGGTTATGGGTCAAACAAAGGTCAATTTCCTTGTATATGCTCCCATGTTATTATGTTTTATTTATATGCAATAATTATAATTTGGACAACATTGTGTTCTTAGACCTTGGGTATATGAGGCCTATGTGATTGATGGTGTCAAAAAACCCCTATACAATGCCTTCATTTGTAGTTTTTCCTCCCCATGAGTCTCTGCAATCTCGACATTTTATAGAGTAGGGAATCCTCTATACTCTGACCCTTTCACATGTTTCCACCTCTCTCTAGACTCAAAGGAAACGGAAATAAGTTTTCATATTTTCATCACGAGGTAAATCTTTTATTGTATGGGCAAAATCCACATACTTGGTTTTATCCCTTAAAATTAGCATTGAAGAGAAATGGGGCATACCCACAAAATTTAAATGGCTCGATGACTTCTCCATACTCAAAGGGACCAATATATCCATAAATGCAAAAATAATATTAAAGTTTAGATTAAACCAAGATTAAATTATCCCTCCAAACATATGAATAATGGAATATTGATATATCTCACATTAGAACATGTAAATTTTCCATGTGGCTAAAATGCTTCAACTTCTATAAATCTTCAACCTTGTTATAATGAATCCTCTCTATATATCTATTTTTGAAGGGCATAATTTGTTTATTAATAGGCCTATTTAAAAGTTCAAGTAGATAAGGTGAGTTTATTTATTAAGAGTTTTTAATTTTAATTAAACTCATTTGTAGCTCTACTTATTAATAGGGTATTTAAAATATTTTCAATTTTTATTTTTCTTTTATGGTGAGTTTTTTTGTGAGAGGGAGAGTTTAGTATTTTTCTTAAAGATTTTTTAAGAGTTAGTATTTTTAAATTTAGAAAAATTGAAAATAAAATATTATTATTATATTTGAAAATAATAATATAATATAAACATAGAATTGTCAATTTGTTTATTTTATTATCAATATTATTATTTAAAAAGCAAATAATTTTTCTCAATAAATTTATTTATTAATTATTAGATGTTTTTACATCGAGCTTATTTTATGATAGAATTATATTGAAATTAATATAATCGATAAAAAAAGAATTGGTTAATTTTTTTTTTTTTTTTATCAAATTATTATTAAAAAATCAAATAAAATATTCCAATAATTATTTATTATTTATTAGATATTTTAAGTTTGAGCTTATTTTTATGATATATTTATCCCATTATAAATATTTTTTTATTGATAGAATTTATTCATTAGAAATACTTATAAATATTTATAATAGAGGAAATCATTAAAATAATTCACAATAATAATTCTCCGCCTAATTTATATTTTATATATTGAATTGATCGATATCTATTTATTTTAAAACATCAATACATCTAATTTTATTTTTAAAACTGACTTTATTTTATAGAAAGAGAAAAGATTTGGGATTTTTGAGTTTAAATTTTTTGAATTAAATGTTTATCATTTAAAAAAATATCTTAAAAATAATTTGTTTATCATTAAAAATAATTTGTTTATCATTAAATTTAGAAAAAACATTAGCAAATCAATAATAGAATGTATCCATTTTTAATTTGGTTCATTCTATCCAAAACGTAACTACATTCTATAGATTGACATCTAAGATATACAATAAAATACTATAAAAGATTTACATTAATGATTTCATTATAAATCTCATATATTATCATTGTGATAATCAAATGTTTTATTTGTCATATTCATAGATAAATATGTACACAAATTAGCTTACCTCCAAGGTTATGAAAGAGTGACAATTTTTGTAATGTTTTATGTGTAATATTCAAAGACAAGTAAGTATTTCATTAATGGTTTTATTTTAAATGTAGATTTTATTTATTATCATTGATTAAATGTTTTATATATCATATTCAAAGATAAATAGGTATACTAGTTTATTAAAATATTTTGAGTAAATCTATATACTAAGACTTGCTTATTTGAAATATTCTAGTGATTACCTAAAATATTATTTATTAAACTTTTTTACTCACTTTAAACTTTTGCATATTGCTTTAAATTGTTAAATTATATAACTGGTTAAACATTTGTAAAATTTTATAAGAAAAAAATGAAATTGAAATTGTAAATTTTATCCATACTAAATGGAAATTGTAAGATTTATCACTTAAATAATTTTATTCACATTTATAAATGTTAATTTTATTAAATGAGAAACAAAATTCTAATTACCAACTTTAAATGATGCTAAAGGAAAAAGAAAGTGGCATATTGATATTTGGGATATATAAACATAATTTTAGTCTGTTTATCTAGTTAGGTGAAGTAATAGATAATAAATTATTACGTTGGATCACATATAAACCAGTTCACATAGAAATTCTAATGGTCAAGGTGGAAATAAAACATAATAAGAGAACATTACTATGCCAAAGTGTCCAATAAAAAGTGTAGCTGAAGGTGATTAACTAAGATTTTTGGAGAATGAATAATGCTTTAGTGGTTTTATGGTTAGTAACTTTGTGATTAATTGAAAGAAAACATATTTCATCTAAAAATAAAGAGTTATTTTTATAATCAATCCAAACAAACATAGATGACAAATAAACCAAAATCTAATCCATTTATAGTTGTAAGAATTAATCCAATCCACATAAAAATATTCATGTTATGTTTATTTCCATGGCTATTCGTACGGCTAAAAATGTTCATGTTTTAAAGTTTGTAGATGTGCATGCAAGCCGCTGAAGAAGAACGAACGCCTACAGTGGCTTATTCAATTCAATGTTTAGAAGAGAATTAGTGCATGGTCTCTAAGAAGTGCCTGTTTACAGTGGCTTATGATGCAATTTACACCCAACGGGCACGAGTGAGGACTAGAGGATTGATTTACTTCAAACCCATGGGATTCTGGCGAATGACTACTTCGGTCTATTTAATTCACACGCATGGGATTCCCGCGAACGCATGTCAGTCATGATATCCATCTCATTTAAGATGTTAGGCATCATTAAAGCAGGAACGAATAACACATAAGGCGATCATTAAGTTGTAAACATGGCGATGTGGCCACCACGGAAAAAGCTTTGAAAAAGATTGATAACCGAAAAAAGCAGCCATAGAATAGAGAACAGGACCAGTGATACTTTTTAAAAATAAAAAATATACTAGTAAGGAGATCGGTAGAAAGTGAATCTTTTTAAAACTAAAAATTACATATAAGGTTTAACCACAATAAAATAGAAAAGCTAAAAGCCTAACCGTTTTCGCGGATTTGAAAATTTTAAGAGATCATTTTTGTGATATGTAGCTACTTAGATGAGCGGCTGGGGTTGAGTCCGCTGGATATTTGATATTTGTGGCATTTGACACGGGCTAATGTTTGGTGAGAATCGTGAGGCAATTAAAACAGAGAATTAAACAAATACACAGGCAGAACACCAGCAAAAGTGAGACAAAGCTCACACACCACTTCATTCAATAATTTGCTCAATTACATCACACTTATATAGGAAACTCATGCAACCAATTCCTAACCACTC
>APFE031263970.1:61155-140229 GCA_000404065.3 Pinus taeda | reverse complement strand
TCTATATTTTCCAAAAAAAAAAAAAAAAACTTTCTTTCTTTCCCATTTCCACTTCACTTCATTTCCATCCCACTCCATTTCATTTCCACTTCCATTCATTTCCATCCCACTCCATTTCATTTCCACTTCACTCCACTCACTTCATCTCACTCCATCTCATCCATTTCATTTCATCAATAAAAGTTTTTCTTTCCATGATCATTTCCATTTAGATAGTTATTGTCTAACTATCTCCATTTAGCTAAGTGGTTGTTGTTCCAAGTTTCCACAACTAGAATCAGTTTCTGCAGTCAGAAGCAGTTTCCGCAGCCACCACTCTGTTTTTCAAATTTACAGTCAAGATGTTAGTGCAATAAACATGAAAATGCAGGTATGACTAAGCATATGCTATGAAGACATGTACATGGAGCATCTACAGACATTAATAAGGAGTAATTGATTAAGGGCTAATGGACAACAAAAGACAAGGATTCCAAGGCATGGGCAAAAATTTCTTTCAAATAGAAATTAAAGGCACAATTTTGCATAGTTATTGAACCTTAAAGCTCACTATGTGCAATGATTACTACGATAGCTCCATTACCATTCCACGACCTTACTCCATAAACCATAAATTTACTCCCTAAATGGTCTCATGATTATTTTTCGGGTTTAACTTATAGATGACTGCACTTCCACACTCCACTTGTACTCATGAGATATGACCTATGTAAATACGGCTCCTCTCCACCGTACTTTGTGCAGCCATTTTATCAAGCTGTAACGTCTCTCACCCAGCTGTTTAGTTCAAAAATTCTGACTCCACTTCACTTGTGTTAAAGCTGCACCTCGTTAGCATACATCTCCATTTCATTTTGTGAACTCATCTCGGATGCTCATCCTCTGTTTCCGCTTACAGTTCCTGAACACCCCCGTTACCCGTATCCATCTTCCATTTTCAGCCATTGTTCTTCCACACTCTGTTAAAACCCTCATATGCAGTTGAATTCCAGATTGAATTTTAAACAGAGGAAAATATGGGGCAGTTACTAAGGGCAGAGATGGAAGGGCTTAAATTTTTAGAAGGGTACCCTCAAGCAAAAGAATTGCTGAAGAAAGCTAAATGGCTCCATTTCATTCATAAATTTAAGAGCCATAATAAGGAAGTAACGAAAGCCTTTACAAGGTCTTTCAATGACCAGGTGGTGGAGATTGGAGACCTGAAGTTCACGGTCACTGAAGCCTCAATTGCAGCTGCTACAGATTTGCCCCAGGAAGGTGAGATTTGGTTTAAAAAAAAAAAGTTTGGATGAGCAGGCATGGAGAATTATATTGTGTAACCCAGGTATGGACGTTACTGTATTCACAATAGGGATTCTTGTTCATGCATTAAAAGAAGAATGGGCCAGCTTACTATTAATCATTCAAAAGTTTATCACTTGTGAAGGCCGATTTGGGACGATGTACATGTATCATACTAGGCTATTGATGAACTTTTTAGAGAAAGAAACTCTTAGTCTGCCCTATTTCTTATTGTTGAGTTTGAAAAAGATGAGCACCACAGTCCAAAAGAACATAGGGGACATAGAACCTCATTTATATCATCATGGACTTGTGAGGATTCTAGTTGAAGATCAATCGAAGAAAAACAAAGATCCTTGGGAACGGTATCTAGTGAGAAACTATTTTCAAGAGCAATCTGAGGCACCTGGAAGCAGTACACCAAAGGCACCGAAAAGGAGTAGGAGAAAAGGAAAAAGTGCCATAATCCAAGACTCTCCTATTGGTAAAACTAAAGTTAATGGTCAAAAAGAGAAGGAGGAAAGAACTAAGGACAGAAAGCAGAGAAAATTGAAGGGAAAAAGTAACTTAGAAGATGTTTACCAATCACCAAAACCATCTGTAGAGGAAGACTATGAAGTGTTATTTGAGAGACTAGTGCATCTTCAAAAGCAAGCTGCCACAGCTAAGAAGGAAGAAAAAGGAAAACAAATTATGGAAGAAGAAAGTACTAGCACACAGTACTTAAGAAGAAGCAGCAGACTCAAAGGAAAGTGGAGGAAAACACAAGTAAAAGGACCCCACTTCATCTAATTTGGTGGGGAAACACCTGAGAAACCTCGAGCTGGCCATAGTCCACCTCATCTTCTGCCAAATATTGAAGCCGGCCCTTCAGATGTTGATGTAAGCCCTTCTTGGCCAGAACTAGAAGACAGTCCTCCTCCTCAACAAGACTTTGAAGCCAGCCCAAGGAAAACACCTGAAATTGATCAAAAACAGCAAGAGGTATATGATTACCTTGAATCTTTAGAGAAGACAACTGCAGGCCTGAGCACACCATCCATTCTGCCTCACATAACACAAGATGCACAAGTTCAATCTTTGAAACAAGAATTGTTTGAATTGGAGGTTTTAAACAGGCACATTAAACAAGAAAATGAGGCATTAAAGGAGCAAAGCGAAGTGGACAAAATTATTCATGATAATATTATGTTACATATGAGTCTGTGGCAGAAAAAGAACAAGAAACTAAAGAAGAAGTGCAAAAAGTTGAGAAGGGAATTAATCAATCTCAAGTTCAGATGTTTGATAAGGAAACCCAGGATGGTAGTAGCACCAAGAAAGAAGAGGAGAGGACTGGATGTACTAGCATAGGCTTCAGAATACATAGACTAAAGGGAGATGACTAAAATTTTGGTTGCATGAGGACATGCAACACCTTCACAGTGGGGGTATGTTGAGTCCCAAACTTACATCTTCCCTACATACCTTTTTAGCCTTTTTCTCCAGTTACCTGAACCTCCAAGCTATCAAATAATTGCATATTATTTTAAAAAGAACATATAAATGGTTTCCTAACTATGTCTTGTGACTGTTGTTTGATTTAGATTTTTGTTCGGTCAGCTGCAGAATCTTGTCACTTTCCGCAAGCAGAATCAGTTTCTGCAGCCTTTTTGTTAAAGTCTATGCCACAGGTGTCTACTGAAGAATTTGGCCACATGGGCAAGTTAGAAATGATGTGGACATGGAACGTGTTCCCTTGGTTCAGCCGAATCACTCACAGAAGCCCGTGGTCAAAGCCAGTCAAACGGTGGTCAACACTAGGAGTTTTGCGGTGGCAGGACTCTGTTTTTCATCATGAGGAGGATTGCGTGGCAAGATCCTAAATCTTAGGAGGTGTGCTAAAACCTGGGGACTACTTGTGAACCGAATCCAACAAACCACCCTCCTTGGATTTATTTCCCACGGATACCATGCTGCTAGATTTCCGAATATGGTCTTTTACGTGTTTGTCTACTAGCGAAAACCTTAGGAATTAGTTATGTATTTCCTGCTATAAATAAAACATCTTCGTATGCGTATAGGCTAGCTTTGATATGTAATCTTGACTATTTTTATGAGCCATCGTGCCATGACTTAGTCTTTATTTTATGACTATATTGCAATATATGAGAAGGCACTGCTTTTGAGTTCAAATTCGTGATTGATTTCTGATTGGCTGAGGTTGGAGAGGGCCCCTATACACCAAGGTCCTGTAGTTACTGTATAGCTTCATGTTTTCTTCATTTACGCTCTTGATGCCATAGATGTTTGTTGTATATATTACATTGCTCATGGTATTTATGTTGTTTGCTGTCCATAACTTATTTTATGCTTTCAATTGACTGTCAACTGATTAGTGTTTTCATTTCAGGTTCTAATAGAAAGCTCGGGCAAGTGCATATAGCTTTTTGATGACTAATGACATGATGGAATTATCTTGTCCTTCTGCTGATTTGTTTTCTTAGTTCTAATTCCAGCACTGTTTATTTCTTTCAGTTTTTCTTTGTTCATTTACTTTTCTGCAAGATAGATATTAGACTATTCATATCATTTTTCAGTTACCTCCTATAGCCAGAGCAAGTCGAATGGTGAGGGATTGAGTGTGAATGTATAGTTTGATACTAGTTTATTTAATTTTGCAAGTTAGTGATTAGATTACTCATATCATTTTCGGTTACCTCCTATAGCCAGAGCGAGTCGAATGGTGAGGGATTGGAGGATGAATGTGTAGTTTGATATTAGTTTTATTTTATGCAATTTAGATATCAGGTTACTCAATTTGTTTATGATTACCTCCTATAGCCAGAGCGAGTCAAATGGTGAGGGGTCAAAAATGAGTTGATGTGATATGATTTAGTTCACTTTGCTTACAGTTTTGAATTTCTTTGAGTTCAGTCTTTTCCTTTTTATACAGCAGCAAGGATACTGGGTTTCATAGTCACTAGTTCACTATTTTGTTTAATTAGAATCTAGGCACATCTTGATTTCATCATTGTAAGTTTGAAAACCTTTTGAACACTTTGAAGTTTGGAAATTATTTTAAAGGCCACCTTTCCTTGAATACTTTTATCCATACTTGATTATTAGAATTACCATCTCACATTAGGGAATCAACAAGAAGATAAATCCAAAAACAAATCAAAAACTAAAAAAGATAAAGATATAAGAAAACGGTTATCTTGCATATATAGTGCACTTCACTTCAACAGTTTACGACTCCCGGATTGACAATTTATATAGCAATTTAGGACACACTAAATTGACCAAACAATATTCATCAGAGCAACGCAAGAAGACCATAGTGGGTCAAATTCCCTAAGTAGTTGAGGAGCAACAAAGAGCAATAGAGAGTTGTTCACAAGTGGAGAATTGAACAACTCGATAGGAGTCTCAATCTGTTGTGCACTTGATCGACTAAGGCACAAATAGAGAGTATATTGGATAGTTGAGATTCAGTGTCCAAATGGACTTGGAGCATTAACAGAGGTAGGAGCTGCAAATCAAGAGCCGAAGGACCGAGCAGGTATAGGGTACGACCAAGGGGAGCTGAGAGAGTCAACTTCATCAACCAGATGGTCAGAGTATCTTGTTATGGGTAGATTGGTCGTTGATGGACTGACAACAAGCCCCTATTTGTATCTTGTACTAGTGGATGTATGAGGGCCATTATCCCCAGTACCAGAGCCCTAAATTGTTGTATTATATCAGTTTGATTAATATAACGAAGTTGGGTTAAAAATTGTAATTTTTTTTTTTACATTATGTGCATGTGTTATTTACGGTTGTTTATATTCCATTGTGCAAAGTAGTATCATTGAGATTCTTAGTTTGGTAGCGTTAGAGATTTTAAGAAGTTATGCACAAGGAAAAGTGTGCAGAGACAGACTTTGTCATGGTATCGAGCGAGAGATAACTCGCAAAGAAAGAAGAATACACAAAAAGAGTGGAACAACCCCATGGCCACCCTTTTGTAAATGTTGTTACAAGCATTGTTGTTATAAGAAGAGCTTCGGCGTAAATCACATAAAAAGGACCTTTGTCGACGCGTTTCAAACCAATTAGTGTGGTTCATCGTCGGGACAAGTTGAAGAAACAAATCCGGCCTAGCATGTTAAATAGACTGAGCAGAGACTCCAACGGCTAAATAACGACTAAATTTGACTCTAGGACCCCGGTCAAAATTATATTAAAAAATTTTTATATTATCATTTTTAAAATATTAAGATTAATGATATATTATACTATTTTTGGAAAAAATAATGTGAATATATGTAAATAATAAAAATAGAAAAGATGACTCGCTTGGGAGGGACATTGATTTAGAATTTATGGAGGAGAATGGGGAGTATTGGTTGAGAAGATTGAGCCTACAATCTAACCAACCTGAGTACTTGTCTGAATTAAAAATCCCACTAGCAGTACTATCAGGCATTAAAGCTTGCCTATGAGAGCCATCACCAAGAAGGGTGATGAGGGAGCACATATTCGATATGCATTAAAATCATGTATGGGTCATTTTTGTAGAAAAAGCACAAGGCCACAACTGAAATTAATGGTAGCGTATGGCATTGAAATGACAATCAACATCGCTCCATAGCTGACATGTTGAGAAATCAATGCTAGTAGAATTAGGGTTAGATTTCTCTTTCTTAATAATTACTTGTGAATTATGTTGGCTTATTTTACTTTTTTGTTATATTATATTTCATCAAGCAGTTTTCAAAATATTTGTGCATGAAGATCACAAAACACAAGACACAAGATGTAGGCACTCTGCCAGGGAAAATCCCCTATCTAGGGGAAAAACTAGTCAGCAATTCTCCCTTCAATAGTTTCTCGAGATAATCCAAGAATCTTGACCTAGACAAAGACTTCCTCCACACCAATTCAACCCTCAATTCTTCTTGCAGATGGTAACCCTTCAATATCAACTTCAACCTAGTATCATCAACTTGTAGTAGCAGCTTCAATCCAGCAACTGGTAACAGTAGCAGCAACAACAAAACTTCAACTAGACAAAGAAAAACTTCGATCTCCCTAGGCACTCCTCCAGAGTGAGAGATAGATGGCCCAAAATTTTGATCTTGATGACTTCTTCTTGCCTCCAAAATTTCACACTCTTTTACATCCCCTTTCCAACTCTTCTTCAACTTCGCATTTCCCAGATTCCAACTTCAGGATATCAAACAATGAGAGAGTGAGAGTCAATTGCTCCAAATGAATTCAAACAACCTTGTATATATAGCCTTTCAATGAGGTAGAATTATCCTTCTTGAGGATGACTTGACCTTCTTGAGGCTCACTTGGTGTGGAGGAGATTAAGTTCATTTTGATTCAAAAGTAATTCTTTTTACATAATTTGAAAGCCCAAGAAGGTTTTCTTTTAATGTACAATGACTATAATGACTCAGAATAAATCATAGAAGCCCTCAATGGGGTATTTGACCTAAAACAAGATGACCAAAGCATGAAACCCATTCTTTAATGAGTCCCTCTTTTGGCTATAAATAGAGGGTGAATTGGAGTTGTTTTAGCATCCATTTGTGCAATATCATCTCAAGGAAAAGAGCTCTGAAATTAGCCCTAGCTGCAAAAAATAAGAGGCCTAGAATATGTGGACGAGAGGATGTGAAGTCTGCAAGGGAGGTAGAGGAAGGAGGTTGGTGTGGAATGTCATTGGGCTATCTAGGTTGTTGTTTTGAAGGCTGAGCAGGCTTGTTGTGAGGCAGAGTTCATAAGAGGAAAGGAAATTGTTTTTGGAGGGTGTTTGGACATTGTTTGTAAGGGTTGGTGCTACAGGGGGATTGTTGTGCTAGGTAGCAGGCGATAGCTCACAATCAAGATTTGCGTAAGGGTTGTCAAGGATGGACTATTCCCTAAAGAGGTAGCATGTCAAAAGAGGAGCCTTCTTAAGGTATGTCATAGCCCTTAAAGGGCTTGTTTGTTGACTGTTAGGTGGAGTTATGGATGCAGCATGTGCCCTAACCATGACTGTCACAAACAATGAAGTCAAACATTATTCAATCAATGTTTTTGGAGGGATGTTGGGTCAAAGACTTTGGCCAGTACTTGGATCAGTTTGATGGCTAGTTGTAGGAGACCTTAGGAGATTTTTGGAGGAGCCCACGTGGATTGTTTGGAAGCCTCCCAAGCAATCAAGGTGATAGCAAGAACATCAGATGAGAGGCAAGAGGACAAAAACAAGGAGAGTTGAAAATGTTCCCTTGATGACAGTTGGATAGATGTCCTAGGTGAGGACATGATTGGTGCCCAAATTTGTGCAATGGCTCCTCTATTGTAGAAGCAAAGGGCAGATTGGTGGACTTTGTGGGAAGCCATGTGTAAGGGTCTCCTAAGTGTGGGGATGCCCTAACTAGGTGCAGATGCCACAACATGGACTTGGTCTGTCGTGGGCTATTGGATGTAGGTTTTAACCCCGTACAAAAATTACCTACATATGAATTCTAAAACATAGAAAATAAACAGTGCGAGAGCAAAACACATAAAACACATATACATGGAGATTTCCCCTGGATCCCAAAACCGGGACTACCATCTTGATTTTTCATTATGTTCCTTTTAATTTTATAATACATATTTATACATGCCAAAGCATCCAATACCATGGACCAAAAACCATCGCGTCCAAAAACATGTGCGAAAATCATGCACAAAACCATAGATGGGTCCACCCAACCTAACATAGGGTCCAAAACCAAAATTTTTCGGGGTGCTGCCCCGAACCCCATAAAGTGGGGTTACGGGTACACCTCAAACCCCATGTGACCCTCCCCCTCTAACCCTTAGTTAACTATGTGGGCTAGTCGTGGAAACATATAACACAACCCAACATTCTCCCACTTGTTGTTTTCTTTCCACAGGGGGCCATAAGAGAACTTAGTCATTTTCCCAGCCCTGAAATGCCCATTGTCTCTCTACACCAAGAGAACTTCTCAGAGCTCATAGATTTTGTCAATGCATCTGTGGTATTCTTCAAAGTTTCCACCTTTACTAGCAACACCTTTTTGTCTTCTATCATATCCCTCACAAAATGATATTGAACATCAATGTGCTTTGTCTTTGAATGATATGCAGGGTTCTTTGCTAAGAATATTGCATTTTGGCTGTCACAGTATATCCTTATAGCTTCCTATACTAACCCCATACTTGAACACAATCTCTACAACCAAACTGCTACCTTGCTTGCATGAGTGGTTGCCATGTATTCTACCTCTGTAGTTGATAGTGCCACTACAGATTGTTTCTTATTCATCCAACTGATTTCACCTCCAAATAGGTTAAACACATACCCACTTGTAGATCTTCTTTGATCTAGATCTCCTGCCTAGTCTGCATCAACAATTCCACGAATATCCAACATTTTGTCCAATCCTGGTCTTCTTTGGTAGCACAAACCATAATCACTAGTGCCACGCAAATACCTGAAAACCTGCTTCACTGTTGTCCAATGCTCCTTTCCTGGTTTTGACATAAACCTGCTTAATACTTCCACTGCATATGCAATGTCTAGTCTAGTACAGACCATTGCACACATCAGGCTACTGACTGCACTTTACATGGAACACGGGACATGTCCTCTTCCTCTTCTTGTGTCTTGGGACACTGTTCAACAGATAACCTCACACCTACACGAATAGAAACCTTCACCGGTTTACTATCCTGCATATTAAACCTCTGCAGTATTGTCTCGACATACTTCCTCTGGTTTAACCAGAGTTTCCTCTTTGACCAATCTCTTTTAATTTTCATGCCCAAAATATAGTTTGCAGCACCAAGATCTTTCATGTCGAATTTGGACGACAATTGGGTCTTCAAATCCTGGATAATTTCTTTGTCATTTCCAACCAGCAACATATCATCCACATACAAGACCAGATAAATAACACGGTCACCAATTAATTTAAAATACACACAGTGATCTGCTTTGCTTCTGGTTAAGCCAAGTCCCCATATAAATGTATCAAATTTCTGATACCACATCCTTGGTGACTGTTTTAACCCATACAAAGACTTCTTTAACTTGCATACCAGTTCTTTCTTACCCTTCACCCCAAAGCCTTCAGGTTGCTTCATGTAGATTTCCTCTTCGGAATCCCCGTGAAGTAATGTTGTCTTCACATCCATCTGTTCTACCTCAAAATCAAAAGCAGTAGTAATAGATTAAAGTAATCTAATAGAAGTTACCTTGGCAACAGGAGAAAAAATATCACCAAAATCAATTCCCGGCACCTAGGAATAACCTTTTGCTACCAACCGAGCTTTGTATTTCTCCACTTTCCCTTTTACATTTGGCTTCTTCTTGAACACCCATTTGCTACCAATGGGTTTCCTTCTAGCGGGAAACTCCACCAGATCCCAAGCCTCATTTTTGTGCAAAGATGCCATTTCATCAACCATGGCCTCTTTCCAGAGTTTTCCATCCTCTGAATCCACTGCTTCGTTCACAGTTCTGGGATCATCATCAGTAACAGACAAAGCAAAGTTTGAACAGAAAGCAGATGGACTATACCTTTCTGGCTGCCTTCTTTCTCGAGCTGATCTTCTTACAGCCGGAGTTTGTGGCTCTTCATCTTCTGATTCCTCCTCTGCTACAGAGTCTGATTCTTCCTCCTTTAGTTCAAACTCTATCTTCACAGGTTCCTTTGGTTGGACTTCATGTTAATAACATCTTTCACCTCTCTGAACACCACATCTCGACTGTACACAACCTTCCTTGTTACTGGGTTCCAAAGCTTATAGCCCTTTAAACCCTTATACCCAATAAAGATGCACTTTTCAGATTTATTATCCAACTTGGTTTGGTTCTCCTTTGGAACATGTACATATGCATCACATCCAAATACCCTCAAATGTGAAAGAGAGGGTTTCTTACCAGTCCATACTTCTTGTGGAGTCTTATACTCCAACGCTGATGAAGGTGACCTGTTGACCAAGTAACATGTAGTATCCACCGCCTCTGCCCAGAATTCCTGTCCTAACCCGGCACCACTGAGCATGCTTCTTGCCCTTTCCATCAATGTCTTGTTCATTCTTTCTGCGACTCCATTTTGCTGAGGTGTATATGGAGTAGTCTTCTGCCGTGCTATACCACACTTCTTACAGAATTCTTCAAATCCCTTGCTGCAGAGTTCTCCACCATTATCTGTCCTCAACACCTTTATCTTCTTCTCTGTCTGATTTTCCACCAGAGCCTTAAATTCTTTAAACCTATCAAAGACTTCAGATTTCTTCTTAAGGAAATATATCCATGTATTCCTTGAGTAGTCATCTATAAATGATACATAGTACACAGACTTACCCAGTGATGGAACTTTCACATGTCCAAACACATCACTTTGCACAAGCTCTAATATTTGTTTCGTCCTCTTACCACCAGAGGGGAAACTCACCCAATTCTGCTTCCCATATACACAATTTTCATAGAAATCAAAATCCAGAGAGCTATTACTCATACCTTTACCATGAAGTATTCGAAGACTCTTCTCTCCAATATGTCCAAGCCTTTGATGCCACAACATGGTCTTCTCTCCAGAGAACACTAGATTTTTTACTCCACTTTCAGGAACCACAGAACTGTTGTGCTCATCAATAACAGTGCTACCTTGTAGCTTGTACAGAGTTCCAATTTGAACTCTCCACATCAATACCAGTTCTCCCTGAACCATTTTACAGGTATCCTTCTCGAACATTGTTTTTACACCGACATTATCCATCTTGCTTATAGAAATTAGATTTCTGGCTAATGTAGGAATATGTAGAACACCTTGAAGCGTTCTAACCCTTCCACCTTGCAACTTCAACTTTAGTTTTCCATGACCAACGATTCTAGCCTTCCTACCATCCCCTAAGAAGACATCACCACCATCGTATTTCTCATACTCGTAAAACCACTCTCTATGGGGAGTGAATTGAAAGGATGCACCTGAGTCAATCAACCATGCCTCATGATCTACATGTGTACTTGAAGAAGCCAAGTACACATCCCCACATTCATCTAAGGTGGTTTTTGCCTCTGCAAAAGGAGCATCATCAGATCCATTTCCTTTGTCAGGAGCTTTAGATTTACAGTCACTTTTGAAGTGCCCTTCCTTTCCACATTTCCAGCACACTACCTTTATAAGTTTTCCTGGAGATTTATATCTCCCACTCGATGACTTATTTTTGTTTCTGTTCTGGGACCGTCCTCGTATAGACAAGGCATCTCCATTCTGGCTCTCCATATTTTTCCATCTCATCTCCTCCATCAGGAAGGATGAGACTATTTCATCAAAATGCAAGGTAGTTGCATTGCTACCTATTGCAATGACCAGAATATCCCACAAATTTGGTAGAAAACACAACAAACTGATGCACTTATCTTCATTTGAAATTTTAATATCAACAGATGCTAACTGACTTGTTAACACCCAGGTTGTTCCCTTTGTCTCCCAAGGGAATACGGCTGGGGTAACCACTAACCAACCTTTGGATTATATATCCTAGCCTATCTATAATCAGAGAGGGCTCTCCCTTTAAGTTTCAGCTATGCGTTGTGAAGATTTTAGGCTAGTTAAAAAGTTTTAGTTTCCTGTTTAAGACTTTGGTTGGTGAACTTTTGTTTTAAGAAGGGCATGTGATGTGCAGAAGATGCTAATCCATTGGGCATATGGAGTCAGAAATGTGAGATAGTTCTAGTGTTTGTGATGGAGAAAGTTTTGCTGCAAGGCTAGATGGCTATTGTTAATATAATTTTCTGTTTAGTTAATGAAACAATGGGAAATGGAGTTACAGACAGTGTGATACCAATTTGAACAACAATCTTTACTTAGTAGCATAGATGAATTACTAAATAGTGACTGTGAGATATTCAGGGCTTATTGGAGCAGTTAAGAATTCCAATTTAAACAACTGAAGTTATAGAAAAACATTTATAGTGAAGATAGATTGAGATCAGGGTGTCTCCATGGACAAATCCTGAGCTATTCTTTTTCTTTCTTTCCTAGATTTAGAACAACATGTGAGAGTCATGAGTTAAAACAAATAACAGAACATTAACAGAGATAGAGAAACACTTATTATATTAAGCCATAGCACTAGAATCCTAGCATTCAATGTTCAACCACAGATGACCAGTTAAGACTTCAGTTCCTGTAAACCCAAGCTTTATTCTATATCATCCTCTAGAAAATTACAGCCGATTTCTCATTTCTTCATAAGAGAACAAAAACCAAAACCACACAACCCCTGAAAGTTTGTGCGAGGGGGAATATATACAATAGGTTTTACAAAATATCTTAATGCTGAGTCATTTGATAAATTAACTATGCTCACCAACTTTACAAAATAGCAGATAAGAAAGTTATTGCTACTCTAAATGTAGGATAAATGGTCTTTAATTCTGTCAGAACTCTTCTTGACCTTTGGAGGAGACTGAGTTGGTTGAGCATTCTTCTTTAATGTTGAATGATGTGAATGATGTGTCTTTATACTCTGTCATGCTGTAGCTTTCTCGGCCCTGTTACCTGTAGCTGTCATTGTTGCTTTTGGTGGCCGAATCTTCCTGCTGAGTTGGCTCATTCTACCTTTTTCAGTCATATTATATGCAACATATTTTATGAATGTGATGACTTATATATTTTGATGTCAAAACTTTGATGAAACCCCTTGTTTGCAATAATAATCGTATCATTGAGGTCCACCATTCCTGTGTAGGCAATTGATGCCTCAAAATTGCATCCAAAGTCTCATCTGCCTATTTGTATTTGTAGAAGTTCGGAGGCACTTCAAATAAATGGCTGATCTCATTCATAATAAAAAACAAATTCTCTACTCTGTCATAGAGACTTTGCCCAGATGTTGGCCCTGTTACCTGTGAAGTGCTTGATCCTTGACTGATCTGATTGGTGGCAAATGTGTTCACCTTTTTTGCATAAACCTCATGTGATAGCAGTCTCCCTGCACTGTTCAGCAAGCTAGGAAGACCTCTGCCCTGTAATGCTGCAAACTTGTCCATGAATTTGTTGACCTCTGTTTGCATGTCCTGGCTTCTTCTATCCAATGTCTACACCAGGCTTTTCAATGTGAGGACCCTCTTTATCAGCTGGATAGTTTCTGTTCTGTTGGAGATCCCAATTGCTGCCAGCTGAGGACCTGTCCAGTTATTAAGCACATTAATCATTCTGCTGGCTATCTCAAGCATACTGCCTAGAGATGCCCTTGCTCTATGGACTTCCTTTTGTGCTTTGCCTATGAGCTCCATTTGCTCATGGATGGTTTCAATGTATTGCCTCTGATCCGTTATTGATTGGCCAATGTGGGTCCACAAAACTGTCCTGATCTCAGCCACCACTTTGTCAAGGGTGAGCTCTTTCTCCAGCTCCTTTATCCTTTCTTTGAGAGCTTTTATTTCTCTCCCTTTCTCAGCCACATTCTACTTGGATTTGTCACACTTCTCATTCAGCTTGGCCAAATTCTCCTTGGCTCCATTCAGTTCTGTCATCTGGGCTTCGAGGGCCTAGATCTCACTCATCAATTTCTGCATGTTGAGGCTCGGAGCCTGCTCTGTAGTTGGTGTTGGTGCTGCTGTTGATGTTGATGGTGCTAGTGCTGCTGCTTCTGTGGGAGGAGGAGTAGTCTTTGGGGGCTCCTCAAGGTTTATAACCTCTGGAGGGGGCTGAGAAGTCTGGCCTCCCTCTTTCTGCTGCAAGGCTGCCTGCAGTGCAGCCTCTATGTCCTCCAGCTTCCCTTCTGTCTGCACTAGCTGCTTCTGCAGTGCTACCAGCTATGTAGCTACCTCCTGGTCTTGCCTCTGCTTAGCAACCTCATCTGTTTGGGGGTGAATGGTTGCTGGGAGCTTCACCTTCTTTCTTAGGGCTGCAAGGTCTGCATCTCTTATCTTCAGCAGTGATTGAATGGCCTTTGGATCCTTGGGGTCGTGCCCAAGCTCTATAATTATATCTTCCAAAGACTTGATCCTGTTGTCTTTGGCCAGGGAGGATGCCTTCTCTAGCTCAAGTTGGGCAGCTGTATTATTTAGGCTATTTTCCAACCTATTAGCCAACATTGTTTTGTCTGCCAATGTTGCATAGACCATCTCACCCATTTGCTTGTGAAGCTCTATTTGGTCCATAGGGTGGATGTCCTTTGCAAGAACCTCAAGGTTGGTTCTTATATAGTCTGCAGTTGATTGTGGCTGCAGCATGGTGGGCATGAAATGACTCATGGTCATTTTTCCTTCTGTGATGCCATAGGCTGACATAAGCCTTTGTTGATTGGTGGGGGCCATCTTCAGCAACTGGTTGTAGATCTGGAGCCTGAGTGGCTCATTTCTCCTCTTGATCTCAATAAACTGTTGCTTGATGCCTGCCTCTGCTCTCCTTTGATGACTTGAGGAGCTGACCTCTCCTCCAATAGTTCTCTCTTGTCCCTGCTGAAAGGAATTGACAGATGCCTCCATACTTGGTGGGCCCATTCCCAACGATTGCCCCATAGGAATTTCTTCCTCAGAGAGGGGATTTAATCTCTGCCTTTTCTCCCCTTGATTTGTTGACGTGGTGAGGGGAGTCTCTTTTTCTCTGTCCCTCTTCTTTCCCTTTTCCTCCTTTTGTGGAGTTTGAAGCACTGAGGCCTCCACTGCCTTTTCTTGCCCAGAAGGCATTTTCTCTTGAGGCTGTTGCTTAGTGGGTGTTGGGGCTTCAGCCATTTGCTCTTGCTGCATAGGCTTCCCCTCTTTTTGATGTTCTTCTTGTTGTTCAACCTCCTTTTCTATTCGTTGTTCTGTTTGCTGCTCTATCCTAGGAGGTGACTGTTCCTGCTCCACTTGCTTACTTTTATCTTTGTTTGATTCCTGTTGGGCAACTCCGGCTGCTTGCTGCTGGGATGTGGAAGATGAGGCGGCCACTCCAATTTGCTTTTGACAGGAGGAAGATACATGTCCACAAGTTTCTAAGTCAGCCTCCTTTTCGAGATTCCTTGCCTCTCTTTGTAGCATTTTCTCCTTACCAATTGGCTCTTCTAGGGTGCCTTCTTTCCAGCTTAGGGCATTGGCGTACTGCTCAATATGAGGCAGTTTCACATGAACATAGCCACCCAATTTGTATTTTATCCTCCTAGGGGAAATGAAGTGATTAGGGTCATAAGGCACCCATTTGAAACTGGTTTGAAGTCTGAGGGTCTCTAGGATCCTATCAGCTTCCTTCCATCCTTCCTCCTTTTTATTGTACAAAAAAGGGCCCAGCTGATTTCTTACCTTTAGTTGCACCTTCTTGTTTTTACTTTGGAAATGGACATAGTCTGCATTTCCAAACTGCCTGAAGTACTCTAGGGCAAAGAGTCTCATAGGGACATATCTTGGCAGCCTATAAGGACTCAACTCACAGCCATATACTCTGATTACTGTGTGGTGTTGGTAAAAGTACCAATCACCAATGCTGTAGGCCTTTGAGAGTTGAAGGATTCTTTGCATTTCCTTTGTCAATCTAGGAGGAGGGACACCCAATAACAAGGTCATAGCTGGATGGATGAAAAGGTCAATGAACTCACAGTAGGTGTAAGGTGAATAAGCTAGAATATGGCAGACTGAAGACCAAAACACAACCGACCTTGGGCTTCCCTGGGCATCTAGCTTTTTGAGAGGGACAGGGAAGGCATCAGGCTGATAAAACAAGAATAAATGATATATGTACCTGGTGTATTTAAACACCTTTTCTCTTTCTAGATTCATTAATTGCTCATGAATCCTATTGGCAATAAAAGTGGCAAAATCATAATGTACAGCAGGAGGCATTCCTAGGGAGAAAATGGACAGCATGGCCATAATGGTTTCATCCAGATCCTCATATGACCCATAACCCAGGATGTAACTGATCAACTCCACCAGCATTTTGCCCAGCTCATTAAGATATTGATATGCTATGGGAAGGGCAATGCTCATAGATTGATATTGAGGCTGAATAAACAACTGATTAATCCTGGCAATCTGATCACTAGACAGCTTGCCCCCTTTTGTTATCAAGTCATGGATGGAGAGAGGAGTTAGGGGTTTTGTGGTGTGAAAGTGGAGCATTTCATTGATGGCCTCAGGGGTGATATGGAACAATACTGAGCCCGAAGGGCTGAGGACGGCTCTCTGACAGGGGTCATAGCTCGACCTGCATTGATTTATCAAGTCTGGGAGGACATTGACTTGAGGAAGGTTGTAAATGGGTATGTGGGAGTCCCAAATTCCTAAGGTGTTAGCCCCATTGAGATATTGGGCCTTTAACTCATTCAACAGGTGAACATTGAATTTGGCTGTCATGGCCATGGAGTCTGACATTTGCTAATCTCTATCACCCAGGGCTTTCCACTCTAGTTCTCTGTGCGGGGCATTTAGAGCCTGAACATTCAGGGCTACTGGTGTTTCCATGGCTGGGTAGTACTTGTGAGTTTGTACTGAAAGTGGCTTTAGTGGGCAGGAGAACACTGAGGGCTAATTCTGCAGAAGTAAATCCAATTGTAATGGTAACTGAGGCCACTGAGGTGATAAATGGCGTAGAATGCTCAAAGGGAGTTAATTCAGGGATTGGCAACTCTGTTTTTCCAGTGAATTATGCCTTTCAGGTTTTCAGTCCACGAATGCGCGGACAAAGTGGGAATTTAGGTAAAGGTGATTGTATATGGGTTCAGTAGGCGAATTTTGACCCTGCCACTGCGAAGGGATGCTGGTTTACTGGGAATTTACTGGTAAATTGGTTGTAATTACTATTGTTTAATTGAGTGTTGTAGAATTATGGACAGAAGCAAGCTTTGAGGGGATGCTTTGGGTAAATACCTGGTAAATTGCCGGCAATGGTCGCAAATGTAGCGGGTGGGAGGCAGCAGCGTCCTTCAGGTTGATTTTTGCAGGTTGGCGATAGGTGTTCGTAAATTACATGCAGAGGTGAGCAGCAGTTCAGTTTGCAAAAGTGAGAAAAAATGCGAAAATTGGCTAAAATATGGACTTTTGGGCTATTTGGCGCGCTTTTTGGATGACGTCAGCATGACGTCATTAGGTGGGGTCAGGGTCGGGTGATGTCAGCATGACATCATCAGGTGACGTGGCAGTCTGTGAGTGGTCCACGGGGATTGCGCAGATGGTGGACACGTAGGAGCGCTGGCGGTCAGGGGTGCTGACAGGGCGCTGAGTGGAAGTGACGTGGGCGGGCGTGGCGTTGGCATGGGCAGGCGTATAGTTGAGCGGTAAGTGGGTTTTCTCGGACCGCCTTCTATACGGTTGCGGTATTGTCAGAAGGCGACCCGAGAAAATCTGGGGGTGACGCGTGGCGGAGGCCTGACGTCACCCTCTAACAGTTTCTCGGAAGGTATCTTTCGGTCATGGAGGCCCGTCCGATATCATGTGGGCCGTCGGATGGGAAGGCCTAGATCCGACGATCAACGGGTCGATGAGTTGCAAGTATGATATGGAAGGCGGGCAACATAAAATATTGATATTTTTGGAAATACGAGCCCGGCGGAAACATTAGCAAAAGTGGATTTTCGGGTTATTTTGCAGAGTTACGGGTTAAATGGATTTTTGCAAAGGTTAACTTACAAAACGGGTTTTTGGCTAATTAATCCGAGCAAATCTCGGATTAATCCCAGGATTAATTTTTTGGCGCTCTTTGGGTCACGCTCAAATGTTTTTAGCACCTGAAGATATTTGAAAATCATACATAGGGCTATAATGCTCGGGGAAGGGGATACTTAGATTTTTTGGGTTTTTTGCCAAGTTTTACATAGTAATAGGGGAATAGGGGGTATAGGGAGTTAAACAGTGATAGGTTAGTAGTTAATATGAGTGAAAGAGGTGGATGGGGGGGAATACTAAGTTTTTATGAAATCAACTTAGTTTTTAGGAAGTAGATCAAAATGAAAAGAATATTTGCACAAGAAATGTGGCTTTTAAAGAAACTAGAACCAACAAAAGACTTTGATTTTCTTTGTGTACATGGGTGGCATAGGGATGTTAGTCATGAATGTGATAGGGGTTGATTTGGAAGTTAGACATGCTCCATTAAGCTTCTGCAAGACTGCTGGAAATAGGCAATTTGTACTGGCACCATGTTTTTTACCTTTGCTTTAGGCTAGTGCAATGCCATGAACCAAACTTTTATGCAACCCCCTCTACCTACCCACTCTATTGCCTAGCATTTTTTGTTACTCCAAGGAGGGTGCACTTAGATTTGCAAACCCTTTGTGCCTTTTCTTTTCCTTTGGCTTTCTTTTGTTTTTCTATCTAAAGCTACCCTTATTGCTTCCAAGGCCCCAGATTAAACAGTTGGGAACCTTCTTTCTCTACCTATCTACTTTACCTGCCAAGATTGAGCTGTTTGGATAGGTTTCTTTCTCTAATCTACAACAAAATTTTGAAACATGGCATGACCCAGCTTAGGCTGTTGGATCACCCACCCAGAAGTAGGGTAGCATCAACCAAAACAAGTATACTTTCTCCCACAGGAATATGAGATCTTTTTATCACCAAAGTATATCATATTGGCACTTCCCCTGCCAATCATGAAAAATGAAACTTATTGGTATAGGTAACTAACATGACTTACTACAGTATTAAATGTGTTCAGATGCTCTGTCACTGAGTCTCCATCTTTCATCCTCAGGTTATACAGCTTTTTCTGCAGGAATAGTTTATTCACTAGAGACCTCGATTGGTACAAAGTCCCTAACTTGTCCCACAAAGCCTTTGTCGTAGCTTTCCCTGATACATTCAACAATACTGAATCTGAGACACAAAATCGTATTTTTCTCTTTGCCTTCCGATCCAACTTCTTCCATTCTTCATCGGACACTCTCATTGGTTTAGTACTAGGATCTACCGCGATCCACTAATCTTTCTCCATCAACATATCCTCCATCTTGAGTTTCCACAACTCAAAACTCTGACCATTACATTTCTCGATCTCTATCTTTCCACTACTCACCATCTTTTTTCACCACCAGAATCGATATCATAGATCTCCCACTGAACAGGGTTTACCATAGGCCCGAGTGAAACCCCTAAGCAACAAAGGCAGCCCCTTGAAGCCAAAACTGCTCTGATACCAAATGTAGGTTTTAACCCCATATAGAAGTTACCTGCATATGAATTCTAAAACACAGAAAATAAACAGTGCGAGAGCAGAACACATAAAACACGTATACACAGAGATTTCCCCTGGATCCCAAAATTGGGACTACCAGCTTGATTTTTCATTATGTTCCTTTCAATGTTATAATACATATTTATACATGCCGAAGCATCCAATACCATGGACAGAAAACCATCGCGTCCAAAAACATGTCCGAAAATCATGCACAAAACCATAGGTGGGTCCACCCAACCTAACATAGGGTCCAAAACCAAAATTTTCTGGGGTGCTGCCCCAGACCCCATAAAGTGGGGTTATGGGTACACTTCAAACCCCATGTGACCCTCCCCCTCTAACCCCTGGTTAAATATGTGGGTTAGTCATGGAAAGAATATAACACAACCCAACATTAGAGGGCAGTATGAGAGAAGACCAAGTGTGGATGTGATTGGGCACTTATGTTCTACTGGAGGATAATGTGATAGTGTCCAAGTTGGAGCCTGGTGAGAAACACCTTGATGGACATAGGTAGTTGTGAGATATGCAGTTGTTGAGATCAAGGGTCAGATCAAATAGGAGCAGTTTGTAAAGCCCGAGACTTGTGAGTGGAGAAGGACATCTATAACAGAAGATGGGTAGTCCTCCTAGCCCATGTTCATTGTGGGAGATGGACATCTTGCAATGATAGGTGGCATCCCTCTGTGCCCTATGTTGGTCTTCATCGGAGAAACGCAAGAAGGCCATAGTGGTTTGAAGTGCTTGAGTAGTTGAGGAGCAACAAAAAGCAATGGAAAGTTGTTCACAAGTGGAGAATTGAACAACTCGACAGGAGTCTCAATGTGTTGTGCCCTTGATCAATTAAGGCACAACTAGAGAGTAGATTAGATAGTTGAGATTCAGTGGCGAGATGGACTTAGAGCATTGACAGACGTAGGAGCTATAAATTGGGAGCCGAAGGACCGAGCAGGTATAGGTTATGACCGAGCGGAGCTGAGAGAGTCAACTTCATTAGCCAGATGGTCAGAGTATCTTGTTATGGGTAGATTGGTCATTGATGGACTGACAGCAAGCCCCTGTTTATATCTTGTACTAGTGGATGTATGAGGGCAATTATCCCTAGTACTAGAGCCCTAGACTGTTGTATTATATTGGTTTGATTAATATAACGAAGTTGGGTTAAAAATTGTAAAAAATTGTTTACATTATGTGCATGTGTGATTTACTGTTGTTTATATTCCATTGTGCAAAGTAGTATCATTGAGATTCTTGGTTTGGTAGAGTTAGAGATTTTAAGAAGTGTTGCATAAGGAGGAGTATCTAGGGAGATACAACCCCTTTCCAACTCTTCTTCAACTTTGCATTTCCTAGCTTCCAGCTTCAGGATATCGAACTATGAGAGAGAGAGTGAATTTCTCAAAATGAATTTGAACTGCCTTGTATATATAGCCTTCCAATGAGGCCGAATTATCCTTCTTGAGACTGACTTGATCTTCTTGAGGCCGACTTGGTGTGGAGGATATTAAATTCATTTTTGATTCAAAATTAATTATTTTTACATAATTCGAAAGCCCAAGAAGGTTTTCTTTTAATGTACAAGGACTATAATGACTCAGAATAAATCCTAGAAGTCCTCAATGGGGAATTTGACCTAAAACAAGATGACCCAAGAATGAAACCCATTCTTTAAAAGGTCATAATAATAATAATAATAATATTTTCTTCATTCTTTTGATAAGTACATTTCATTGTGACTCAAATACATTCATGAAGACCGGGCCTAATTACATATTTAAACACTCCCTCTTAACTAGGGAGGTATTCATAAACAAAAGTACATAGAAGATCTCATAACATATGAACCATGAATAATTTAGGCACCACAATTCCATGGACCAGATTCTTGACTAGGCCAATCTATCCAAGTTGGGACTAAGATGGGCTAAAGCTTTCAACCTCTCTAGGTACCATTAGGCTTATTTGCTAACCATCAACCCAAGGATCTAGGTGCATATTCGAGGTCAGAGCTCCATGACCAACACCACCCTCCCTACTTCAGGAACTAGACATCAACACAAAGTGTCGGCCAGATGTCCTCCCAGGCAATGTGTCTTACACATAAAGCCTCAACACTCTTGATTATTCCAATCAGTAACAAATCCTTCTCGATCAAACAGATTTGTAACAAATCTCTCTTGATCAAACTGATCGACAACGCTAAGCACGTAAAACATGCTATCAAACCTCCAATAGATTTACCAGTACAAACACAACCCCAATCAGTAACAAGCTTTCAAATGTACATATATATACAAACCTTTAGGGTCTTCTAGATAACTAGATGTTGCTTCTCAATTTATCACAGTGGGATTTTTAAATAAATCTTGACAGAAGATTCCTGAATCATACATTTTCCTTTCCTACTTTACATGTAGCAACATATTCTACAAATAGATCTGTCTTTTCTTATCTCAACAATCCCTCAAAATACATTCTCCACTTTTCTTCTCTCACTCATGGCCTTCACTAAGACTTATGGTTGTTGGTCCTGGTCTAGTGCATGACACATGAAGTAGAGAACCATATCCATCACTCCCTCTTAATTCGGGACGATCTAATCATTCCTATACAAGGAATATACCCAAGCTCCCTATTAACCTAGGGATATCAACTTTCATCCAAGCTCCCTCTCAACTTAGGGAGATTTCTTTCATCCAAGCTACCTCTTAACTTAGTGAGTTCCACTTCTTTTCTACGACATTGGAGAATCCTTCATGGCTTCCATCCTTCTTATCAGAGTTATCATGACCATCATGCTTTTACTTTACAAGCATCTTCAACATCTTGAAGATTATGTACATGCACTACTTAGATATAAAGTACAACCAAATCTATAGAAGCATGAAGTTAACCATTTCAAAATCATATAATAATGGAAGTATTCAACTTTATACATCATATACCCAAACTTAATTACAAAGAAAAGACACATGCTCTTCAACTTCTTGCTAGGGTTTTTGTCATAAACCCTAGACTATATCAAGACTTTGAGCATTTCATAACATCCTTATTACATATAGGGTTTCAATGTTTCTTCCAGAGGTATGACATACCCTACTGCAACATATTGCAAACCATAGAAGCAATTCAAACAAGTATAGATCTACAATGTATCTAACAACTTTAGAATTCATATGTTAGAATTACTAGTAGGATTTAGTGCGAAGCCCTAGATTTCATGAGCTTTAACAATCAATCACAACTCAATTCAAAGTAAGAACGTCACAAGCTTCCACTAGGGTTTGTTGTAAACCCTAGATTTTACTAACACCCACAATGTAATTTCAGATTTTATCAACTTTTCATAAATCCCAAATTATCACATTGTCATCATATATGAGATATTTGAACTTCTAATAAGGTTTAGTTAGAAAACCCTAGAATTCACAAATACTATCATCCGAGAGAATCAAACTTCAACTAGGCTTTAGTTCCAAACCCTAGGGCTCATGACCATCAACAATTAAGTCAACACATATATCTGGACTTTATCATCATGCACAAGCATATCATAACATGTGTTAGTCAAACCCAAAGACACAAATATCAATACAAGTTAGATATATAACAAACTTGATCAAACTAGGGTTTGATCGGACAAACACACACGTGCCAAGGATTTAATTCCTAGGACAAAATCTTAAATAAGGGTCTTGCTTATACACCCTACCAAACCCTAATGATCTAGGGTTTCAATAAAAAACATATCAAACCCTAAATTACCAATACTTCAAAGGTTTGGGATTTCAGACATTACCATTTAACCCTAACAAGTTAGGGTTTCCATACCCATACCAAACCCATAAACATGACATCATCAAAGTATCAAACAATTTTCTTTTGACATCAACAATAACCCTAAGTAGTTTAGGGTTTCATAAATTATCATCGACATACCCTTAAGTTAGGGGTTTTCACAAAGAACCTTTCTAGGGTTCCACAAGAGTAATCAAATATATGAGGAGGGTAGATTTATCTAATGATGAATCACCCTGTTGTCGTACAGAATGTTTAGGCACCATGACAACACTCAGATCGGGGGCTGTCACCCTGATCCTCAATCTCTTTGTTTAAGTTGTCTCCTTAGAGTAGGCTAAGGGGGGTAGACCCTGTGGAAAAGTGGAATGAAGAAGAACTAGTTGGTAACCAGCCAGTTTGGGAGACACAGTGAAGCGATCAAGTACTTGATTAAGATTTAGAAAGACTTATAGAATTTGATTGGATTTTAAACGATTGATACCGGTGCCTTATGGAGTCAATGATCTTGCTAAGGAAATTAAGACCAAGTAATAGATTAACAACTGATTCTTAGATGAATTACTATTTTATATGAAATGCAGATCCTAAAATTAATGTGAGATGCAAGAATCTTGGTTAATTTTAGTTAAATGCCTTTTTAAATGTGAACCCTTCAATCATTTTTGTGTTGAGCCTGATTTCATAGCAATTGGTAGAGAGAAGATCAGGAGGAGCACATTAAGGTGTGATTAAAGAGACCTCTCCTGAAATTCTAGCATACCCGGTGCCTCCGACGCTACAGAGAACTGTGGCTCTTAGGACTGCAAGGTCACCGTTTTAAGTACTATTAAAACAGGCTTCTCAATAAAAGACGGATGGAGATCTATCTGTCTATCGACCAAGCTTATGATTAGAAGTAAATTTTATCTATGCAAAGTTAACTTATCTGTAAATGCATCGGAAGATGAGATGAAGTTAGACTCGAGAATGGGAAAACACTTATGCCACAAAAGCCCTTAATTACCCAAATGAAATGCTTGCCTTTTTTTAGATGAAGACTTAGAAAATAAACTCTTGAAGATACTATAGTTAAAACACCATCTTATTTCAAATCTTCTTGATACAATTTAGCTCAAAGAGAACAAAAACAACTTTGCAATTCGATATCAATGTCAACAAATGCTTAAAAAAATACTCAGTGAAACAAAGGATATGCATTTTATCACAATTCCATGACAGGGTACTTTATTTTTAGAAATTAATTTTTAGGATAGTAGTAAGAAAATCTTTTGACAACAGTAATATGACAATGAAAACAATAAGCTATCAATGATATATTTATGCCAAAAATTTACTAAATTTTTTTCCAAACTTGCCCACATGAATTATCAAAATATTTTAGCCTGTTGTGATGTGATTTCTGGAATTATACCAAATCTGATATACTTATTACAACCAACAATTAAAACATGAAATAAGCCTAATGATAAATGCCCAACTCAAGAAATTAATTCCTTAATGTATTAGACAACTTAGGAACTGATTTTAGGCTAACCCACATGAAGTTTTTCCACTGTTATATTTTAGACTTCAGAAACAGAATTATTCAGAGATAACAATGACCCAAAATGTAGATCTAGGCCTAATTCTTGATACACATCAAACATAAATGACTTATTAATGTATTTAACAATTTTTTAGTTAATTTCAAACCACATAGATGTGTTTTTCACCACTATTAGAAACGTATATGACTGTTGTAGCAAATAGTGAGAAAAAATATGGTTTAGAGATCAAACCCTTAGGCCCCAGGCCTTGAAGCTCACTTGCCCAAGTTGCCAGAAAAATTTCAATATTTGAACCACAAATTTTTACGAAATTTTCTGCAAAAACCCACCAATGATTAGTTTTGAGGAAATCAAATATTCAAATCAGAAATGGAGCAAGGGAATCTAGGGCTAATGAGAGCTAGCACTAGGCCCAATAGAACTAGCGTTGCACTGGGAGAAGGCAGATTTGGGCTTAGGAGCCCAAAAAATTGAAACCCTTGTTCTGAAAAAAATTATTTTGCTTCAGATTTTCAGATTTATTGCAAAATATTTAATGGTTGGCCTTGTAAAAGGATTTGGAGTAAGATATTTCCTTCCAGGGCCTAGATCTGTCACAAAACCCCCAGTTCTGCTTGAAAAATCTTAGATCTGAAGGTTTACTTGGTTGATTTCTCAGATCTATTCCTGCAAACAATCTTTGAATGCATATCTTGCCCTCTACGGTCTAGATCTAGCTCAGATCTAGAAATTTTCTTGGCTGATTTCTCAGATTTATTCCTGCACAAGTTAAAAGGGGAAAAACTCAATACCCAATATGTACAAAAATAGAGAAAATCTCGAAAACTCAAGTGTTAAAACTCAAAATTATGTTATAAAAATTTCAGATCTACATAAGTAAATAACATATCTATACAAATAAAATACAAATATATACAAATAATTTACAGATCTATCATATCTGAGGAGTATGAGTCCAACTCTGCTCCCAGATCTGATAATCTAAGCCTCTTAATAGTCAAATCTATCAAAATTTCCACAAAATATTTAAAGGATTTTGAAATTTTAGAGAGGTACTAGCCCAAAAACACCCTGCAGAAAAATAATTATCGTTAGATAAATTTTTAGTGTTATATGAAGTAGGCTCTTCAAAAAAATATGTGTTGAGAGTTGGTTGGTCCAACTGAAGACTATCCCCAAATGCTCAATGAGAACCTAAGAGAATTTCTGCAAACATTAGATCAACCATTAAATCAAGTAGATAAATAGAACAACAATAAAATTTTGAAGAAATAGAGATACCTGCTACTTCAATCAAAATTAAAAATGTTACCATAGATCCAACAAAATGAATAAGATACTTGTATTTAGATTATTCTAAGAGAGCTATTGATTAATAGTTTTCACATAATATTAAGCATAAATTTAAACAATGTTACCACAAATTCATGAAGAGGAACACTACAACACGTTGAAACCCCAAAGACCTTTGCATTAATTCAAAAAAAGTATACAAGAGAGCTTGAGAGCTTAGTACATGATTCAAAGATTAGATCAACTAACTGACAAACGACCTTCTATTTAAAGATAAATCCTCCAATGGCTAGTTCGAGTGATCTTCGTCAAAACAATCTCGACCACTGATGAGGATTAAAATTTATTTTAGTTTCATCCGTTGAAATTTTAAATTATTGAGGAAATTTGAATTTTTCAATTAATTTTAATTAATTCAAAAAATAAATTTTTGAATTAATTTCCTCAAAATTTTGACTTTGAATTAACCCCAGTGACCAAAGGCTTAAAATTTAGCAAAACAATTAATTCATTTAGTCCTAAGGCCTTTTAAAATTTGAATTTTAAAGGACCCATGAATTTTGTCTTTGGAAAATTTAAATTTACCTAGGACCTATAATTAATTAAATTTCTGGTGTAGAATTTTAATTAAATTTTTGGCCAGAAAATTTAATTAATTAACCTATGAGGGAATAAATTATTTTTCCAACCCTCAAGACACTTTACATCATGATTTCACATTTTTTACATCTCAAGGGGGAAAACCCATTTGCAAAAGACCCTCACATATTATCCAATTCTGCGACACAAATATAATTCAGTAGGCCAAGGAATTTGTCATAAAATAACATAACCAATAGTTAGGATTATTTCCAAATCACTTTTACATAGACTCGATCTAGAACACTAGGACTCCCCTAAGATCCTAGTGACAAAATTCACTCCGACTTTGGGGTAAGGCTGAAGGAAAACTTTGTCGACCATCCGAGAATGGGTCAGTGAAACAAAAAACCTCCTGGAATGTAGATTGTCATTAGAAAATTAGGTTTACCTAGGCAATTACATACACGACACGAATCTGCTGAGATTATTTACAATTTACACATGCAGAAAGGGTTTACAATATAACATGATGATCATGCTGATGATGTTAGTTGAATGACAAAGGACACATTGATCAAGCGCTATCCCTTTTGCAAAAAAAGGGGGTGTACTGCTATGGGTCGTTGATACATAGTGGTCAACACACCCAATCAAGAAATTTTATGATTTAGGAGAGCTAGACACAATTATGTTAGTAATAGTTAATCAAGAATGAATATCATGAAGAGAGCAAAAACTTATAGTTTAAGACATACCTTTGTTTCTTAACAAACCTTGTAGTTCCAATGTTATGTCTTGTGAATCCTTCTTCCATGTTCAATGAGTATTCAACAAGTCTTTCCTAAACAAGGAAAATATGAATGTAAATGTGATTAGTATTTAATGCGAACAAAACTAGATAAGTAAGGAAGACTAAAAATAAAAAAAATAATAAGATACTTATCTTTGGAGGTTGTTAAGGGCTACCTCTAAGCTTGAGGGATACTTATGCAAGGGATAGAGTCCCTAAGAGTTCCCAACAAATAGGTCCTTGACTTCAGGTCCTTCCATCAAGCTCTTCTTTGGTGAAACTTATTTGGCAAAGTTTGCTTGATCCTTGTTCCTTCTTTCTTGGCCCTTTAGACTTCTTGATTGTGTAGACTTCTTCACTTTTCTTTTTACCATATCCAAGAATTTATTCTTTTCGAAGATGAGATCTATCCTCTTCTTCCAAGCATTGTAATTGGATTCTCCTTGTAATTTGTTCTCTCCCTTTATTGTGTTAGATATTGTGCTTGAAGATAGTAAGGTCTTTCCTTAGAAGTTCTCCTTATATGATCATTTAATCAACTTCTACATGTTCCTTAGATTCCTTTAAATAGATCCTTAAACTCTCTTTTTCCTCCTTCACCTTAGCTCCATTCTCCAACTTCAATGATGTTGATCTAGGCCTCTAATAGCATAGCCTTTTTTGTCTCCCAATTCCACTATATGAGAAGATGGTTCCTTTGATAGAGTGTGAATTTGTTTACTCTTCCTTGTCATATTCCTAGATGCTTCAGTGTGAATAATCCATGCATTATCATCATTAAGTGAACCTGTAAGTGCAGCCAAGAACCTTTGACTTTGGACTTTGTTGAATAAGTAGTAGAAGATCTTCTTGATACAACTTCCTATAATATTGAATCTCATTCTTATCATAGAGGGAATAATCATTTTCCTTCAAGCCAATGAAGTGATCTTCAATCGTCTTTGACCTTACTTATGATACCATGTTGAGAAATCAATGCTAGTAGAATTAGGTTTAGATTTATCTTTCTCTCTAATTACTTATGAATTATGTTGGCTACTTTTCCTTCTTTGATATATTATATTTCATCAAGCAATTACCAAATTATGTGTGCATGAAGATCACAAAAACACAAGACACAAGATGTAGGCACTTTGCCATGGAAAAACCCCTATCTAGGGGAAAACCCAGTCAACAATTCTTCCTTCAATAGTTTCTCGAGATAATCCAAGACTCTTGACCTAGACAAAGACTCCCTCCACAAAAATTCAACCCTCAATCCTTCTTGCAGATGATAACCCTGCAATAGCAACTTCGACCTAGCAACATTAGCTTGTAGTAGCAGCTTCGACCTAGCAACTAGTAGTCGCAATAGCAACAAAAACTTCAACTAGACAAAGAAAAAAACCGATCTCCCTAGATACTCCACCTAAGTGAGAGATAGATGGTCCAAAATTTTGATCTTGATGACTTCTTCTTGCCTCCAAAATTTCGCACTCTTTTACAGTCCCTTTCCAGCTGTTCTTCAACTTCGCATTTCCCAGCTTCCAACTTCAGGATATTGAACTATGAGAGAGAGAGTGTGTGTGAATTTCTCCAAATTAATTCGAATTGCCTTGTATATGTAGCCTTCCAATGAGGTTTAATTACCCTTAGTGAGGCTGACTTGATCTTCTTGAGGCCGACTTGGTGTGGAGGAGGCTAAATTTATTTTTAACTCAAAAATAATTATTTTTACATAATTGAAAAGCCCAAGAAGGGTCTCTGTTAATGTACAATGACTCTAATGACTCAAAATAAATCATAGAAGTCCTCAATGGAGAATTTGACCTAAAACAAGATGACCCAAGCATGAAACTCATGCTTTAATAAGTCATAAATATAATAATAAAAATATTTTCTTCAATCTTTTGATAAGTGCATTTCATTGTGACTCAAATACATTTATGAAGACCGAACCTAGTTACATGTTTCAACATGATAGACCTTGTCCATACATGTTGTGATAGTGGTGTGTGGGTGGGAAGGAAAATACAAACAACAAAAAAGAGATTGAGCAGAAGGGGAGAGAACGAGAAAAGGAGGAGCATTGGTGAGATTGCAAGAGGAGGTTGGAAGGAGGCAAGAAGAATTGGAGTTGAAAAGTGTGGGTGGAGCAAGTGCTCCGGATTCTTGTGTGCCTTAGGTGGAGCCATTGTAAGGCTTTGGATTCTCGATCTTTTGATTTATAGGTGGAAGCCAAATCTTTAGATTCCCATGGAGGCCTTCAAATGGAACTATTAGAGTGCTTTGAATTCCTATAGGAGACATGTGTAGGCACTATGTTCTGGATTCCTGACATGCAAAGTGGGTGGAGAAGCTTAGAACTATGGAATCCTGTAGTGTTATTGAGGGTTGGGCACTACAAGTTTTGGATTCCCTGAACTAGTTGTGGGGAGTTACAACAACTCTAGATTCCCTAAACTAGTTGTGGGGTGGAGTTATAGATATTTCTAATTGTTGATTGTGTTTGGATGGAGACACATTACACTTTGGATTCCTAGTGGATAGCTGGAGGTTTTGTGGACTTTGGATTCCTATGTGAATGAGTAAATGATTGGTGTGTTTATCCCTTGAGCACTTCCATTCATAGGCTTTGAATGAGGCTCGAGGGTGGTTGGTTGTAAGAAAGACTTATTGTGCAACCAGACTATTGTTAGTGGGAGAGTTGAAGCCTCAATCTTAGTTTTTTGTCGTTAAATCCTCATATCAGTACTTAATTGTGTTAATATGTAAATGAAATTTGTATAAATGCTTATTGCTTATGTGAAATGTGAATGCTTAAATGAATGTTTGCCTTAATGGTTACTTAATAGTCTAGTGAACATTGGTCAAATGATGTCTTCTTGTATGCATGGAATTGCAATATATATGTATGCTTAATGGTGATTGTTGTCTTGTATCTATATCTATATCTATATCTATATCTATATATATATATATAGATGATGATGATGATGAGAGTTGTGGAATCCCTATTTAAAAGGCCAACATGAATTGTGTTGAAATGATCTATGCTAAGAGGTTGTGATGTTACATCATTTAATAGAGTGTACCTTTGTATTTTCCTGTCACAACATGGTTGCGGAAGCCTCATTTAAGCTTTGGACAGTTCGTCATGCACAACTAAGTGTTGTGGGCATCATGTACACACACACACACACATATATAAATCTCAAGACTCATGTTGTGTGCATAATTCAAGGAAGACCGAGAATAACGAAGGGCTAGGACGAATTTTGGTGTTGTCAAAGACGGATTTTGGTGTTGTCAATTAGCGAGCAATTGGCCATTAATTCAGGGGATTTGGGCCATACCCAATTTGTAAATGTGGCGAATGATTTGAATGGCCAAGCGTGGGCCAAGCATGATAAACTTTGGTTTTTCAGGGTTTGGGGCCAAAAAGGCAAAGAATTGGCAGGTCCAATATAGTTTAGGGTATTCGACAAAAGTATTTATAATTTAGGCCCGAAGACCCAAACAACCCATTCGGGGCCAGTTTAGTGGACCCTAAGCAAGGTTATGTGGCATACACCGTGATGGCAAGCCACGGGGCATAGTTTGGGGCCAGACTCGAACAAGCGAGGGGTTCAATGTTCGACATTGCGTGTAGCATCGCTGCATAAGAAAGGGAACGAGGGTTGAATCTCCTTATAACGAGGAATGGTTGAAAATCCTATGGAGGGTCGGTCCAATGGAACCCTTAGTTTAGGGTGATGTGGCATGTACCACTCTCACTTATGACATGACACATGGATAGGTGGTGACATAGACCACCTTGGTGAGTCGAGGTTGCCACGTGGGTGTCGCATGGTAGTTTCTTGCTAACATGGTGAGGTTTAGAGGCCATATACTTAAATGTCCATAACTTTTGAAGCTCTTGATGAGACAAACGCAATGGTGGTATTGGATTTTATTTTCAAAGAAGTTGAAAAATGAGGATTTATGTGACCCCATTTCCATGACAAGACTATGGAGGTCACGTTAGATGAAGGTAACACCTCTCACTTAGCTTGGAATACAAGGGGGTGTGATCCGAATGGAAAATGGCATCAACTCATGGTACTCATCCACCCATATTATTCATCGACCCATGGAATTTACCCATGGTATTGTAAATGGCATCCGCCCATGGTATTGTAAAATCCACCCATGGTATTCATTCACCCATGGAATTGACCCATGGTATTGTAACTGAAAAATATTATAAGTAACAAGTCACATTTTGTAAAAGGAGAGATTGTCCGCCACAATGTAGCCTTTACAGTTCAGAGGCATGTAGCTGCCACATCTCTTCTCAGAGATAAGCTACCATCGCCCTAGCTGGTCTATTTCCACTTCTGTTTGTAAACATATTTCAGTATTTTACAGTAATTAAATGAAGTATTATTTCCCCTGCATAACTATATTTATGGTTACCTCTGTATTTTGTTGCATTCATGTTTAAATCCAGATCAGTGGGTTTTAATAAAAAGTTTCTTTGTGGTTTGTTTATTGGGCATTCTCCACTTTTTCTTCTGGCAATTCAGGTTTTTAGATCTTGGGGGTCTCTACCCCAAGATCCATTTCAATTTTTCAGATCTTGGGGGTCTCTCCTCCCAAGATCCATTTCAATCTTTTAGATCTTGGGAGGAGGCCCCCAAGATCTAAAAGATTGAAATGGATCTTGGGAGGAGAGACCCCCAAGATCTGAAAAATTGAAATGGATCTGGGGTAGAGACCCCCAAGATCTAAAAACTTGAATTGCCAGAAGAAAAAGAGGAGAATTCCCAATAAACAAACCACAAATAAACTTTTTATTAAAACCCACTGATCTGGATTTAAACATAAATGCAACAAAATACAGAGGTAACCATAAAGATAGTTATGCAGGGGAAATAATACTTCATTTCATTACTGTAAAATACTGAAATATGCTTACAAACAGAAGTGGAAATAGACCAGCTAGATTGATGGTAACTTATCTCTAAGAAGAGATGTGGAGGCTACATGCCTTTGAACTGTAAAGGCTACATTGTGGCGGACAATATGTCCTTTTACAAAATGTGACTTGTTACTTATAGTATTTTTCAGTTACAATACCATGGGTCAATTCCATGGGTAAATGAATACCATGGGTGGATTTTACAATACCACGGACGGATGCTATTTATAATACCATGGGTAAATTCCATGGGTCAATGAATAATATGGGTGGATGAGTACCATGAGTTGACGCCATTTTCCATTCGGATCATTCCTCCCTCGTTAAGAAGCAATTGTCCCCATTGCGTTTAGTTCCCTCCTGTGAAGCCTTTGTTGAATATGAAGAGCCACTGAAGATAAGGGTTTTATGTGGTTAACCCAAAACCCTGATAAACAAAGATCCGAAGATAGAGATACCCTGTAATACTTGTGACCAACTGTGATTCTGACAATGTGTGGCCTAGCAAATGGACTTTGATGACAAGGATTTTATGCGGTTGACCCATAATCATGATGTTGGTTATTGATGAAGTAGCAGGTGCCTACATAGCTTGGGGTGGGAGGGCACGTCTCCAAATAACCCAAACCAAATGCTACTATGTTGAAACTGATGAATGTGAAGCAGGTGCCTACTAAAGTGGGGTGGGAGGGCATGTCTCCAATGGGAACCCACTCTGAATGTTGCTCTAGAATTAAAATGGGCATAAATCGGTCAATATAACTCAGAATATTTATTATAACCTATTTTTGGAAGCATAAGGATCATTTTGCATCTTCCCATGAGTTGGAAATCCTTATCTAGACACTCTGAGACCTCAGATTCGTGTTGCAACTGTTCCGCTGTCACAAAAATTCTGAAAAAAATAGCTCATTTTAAATCAGCGATATCTCCCACATCCGAACTCTGATTCGACCCCTTTTTTTTTTAAATTGGGTGATTTTTCGAGAGGAATCCAGATCTGGTATTTGTTTTTGCAAATTTTGTACCAAATGTTTCAGATCTGATCTGCAAAGTTGCCGCCCAAAAAAATTCCTGCAAAAAATGAAAAAGAAAAAAGTCTTCTTTCTTGACCCAAGAAAGTGCTCGGTGGAGGTTGTAGCACATGCCTAAAGTTTGTTGAATATTGCTGCAAAATTTGAAACTGAAATATGCATCAAACCCTCATTCCCATGGAATCATAACCTTCTCTGATACCATTGATCCGGATTTACTGGGAGGAGGCCCCCAAGATCTAAAAGATTGAAATGGATCTTAGGAGGAGAAACCCCCAAGATCTGAAAAATTGAAATGGATCTTGGGGTAGAGACCCCCAAGATCTGAAAACTTGAATTGCCAGAAGAAAAAGAGGAGAATGCCCAATAAACAAACCACAAAGAAACTTTTTATTAAAACCCATTGATCTGGATTTAAACATGAATGCAACAAAATACATAGGTAACCATAAAGATAGTTATGCAGGGGAAATAATACTTCATTTCATTACTGTAAAATACTGAAATATGCTTACAAATAGAAGTGGAGATAGACCAGCTAGGGCGATGGTAGCTTATCTTTGAGAAGAGATGTGGCAACTACATGCCTCTGAACTGTAAAGGCTACATTGTGGCGGACAATCTGTCCTTTTACAAAATGTGACTTGTTTACTTATAGTATTTTTCAGTTACAATACCACGGGTCAATTCCATGGGTGAATGAACACCATGGGTAGATTTTACAATACCATGGGCAGATGCCATTTACAATACCATGGGTAAATTCCATGGGTCGATGAATAATATGGGTGGATGAGTACCATGAGTTGATGCCATTTTCCATTCGGATCAGGGTGGGAGGAAATGTTATAGAGTGGTATCAGAGCATTTGCTTCAATACTAGACCTCTAGAAATGATTTGGATTTCTAGCACAGTGTGAAGTAGAGCCCTGTTACATGAATTGAATGATGAAAAGTGTTGTTCCATAGCTCATCAATAACACTCCATATTTTGGCTCATCTATTGAATCCCTCTTTGCACTTGTCTTGATAACACCAATGTATAACTTCCTTGGTGCTATTCACTGTCTCATACAAGTAGCCCATTGTGGGCTTCTCACCATCAACCAAGTGAAGAACCTTTACAAAGGGCTCTCTAATAGCACACGATTCTTGCACTTCTAGCCAAAGACTTTGATTGTGGCTCACAAGTTGGGTTATGGCTTGCCCATCCACTTTATTGTTGCAGACAAAGCATTCCACTCATTTGAAATAAAAAATATACTACAACTCCAACATAGAATTATGGAGAGATTGAAGAGAAATAAAACTAGTGGTGGAACACATGGGGGTGGGATGGACCAACTCTTTGTTCCTCTTGTGAAACGTTCATATATATATATATATATATATATATTAATATATAATATATAATATATATTATATATATAATTATATATTATATATATTATTATATATATATTGTAACACTCCTAGTTAACTCAACAATTTCCTAGATCCAAAGAATTTTTCTGTAATATCCCTTTTCTTGATCTGGTCAAAATGGATGGAATCTGTCCATGGTATTTTCCCATGGTATCAGTTCATGGTAGTTTCCTTCAGTTTCCGAGGGAAAATAATAAAATAGGGTCATTAGAGAGTCCACAAGCCTATAAAATGGGATAGAAGCTAAGCATTTGGATCATTCGGGTTTATCTATCTTGTTGTATTTTTCTTGAGAACTTGGCAAGGCCAGTTCCAGTTTGATCCCAGGGACGAAAACCCTATGGGTGTTATTTGTCTGGTGGATCCATCTAGGGTCCATGATTGTCCTTCAGTGCATTTGTTTTCTCTTTTGACAAGTAGTCGTGCATGTCATTGCAGGGGCTTGAAATTTATTGTATGGGCATGTACCATTTTCTTCAGTTATTAATATAAATAAAGGTTGCATTTCCATATTCCATTGTGTTCAACATTTTGATTTCAATTATTTTTAACTAGAACACCTAGATGGGTTAGATTAGTTGATTATTTCGTTGTTCGGGATATTACAGTGGTATCAAAGTTGGTTTTCCTGACAGTATGAGGATTTATTGTAGATTAATTTTGAGATAAGGTTGATATATTTCTGCAAGTCGAATTTTTAATTGTGTGTGGAGGTGAACCTTAAATAAACCGAAACCCTTGAATTTGCTGTATCATTTTAGGGTTTCTAATATAAAATTTGATTTCCAATTGGGGATCGAATTTTAAAATATCATAATTAGTCCCCAGATTAATTTATTGCTGTCAAAACTGCCTAGATTTAAAAGATTTGTGTTATTGGAGTCGCCATAGTTATCAAGCAACATATATTAAAGGTTGTGGGGCACATCAGGAGAGGTGGACCACCAACCATTATGTCGACGATCAACTGGGTCATGCGGGGGGCGTGGTGAAAATTCTCCTGCGCAGTGGACCGACGTTACATCACCAAGTGAGAAGGAAGATCATTGATTTTGGTAGGTTGTGGAGCTTCACTTCGTTCACAGAGAAGGCAGAAGATCGAAGGCCCTCTTCAAACCATGTGAATTTTCTTGAGGAGGCCAAGCCATGAGAGGGGACACGGACTGCAAGCAATGCCAAATCTAATCGTTGCGTCGTCAAGGGGAGGGTTTGGTGCCACGTAAAGCCTGAATATAGTCACAGGCGAGGCTCACCCTCACACAAGGAATGACATTTCCACATAATCATTGCCCAGTCACAGAGAGAATTTGTGGATGATCGCATTCCCATGATACAAGTTTGTCATTTATAGCAAGCAACTTGTTGCGCAGAGATTAGGTTGACCTTGTTGGGATCGATGGAAATATTTTATGTGGGGAGCCATCGCATGTTAAGACACATCAATCACATTCAGTTAAGTTTGTGACGTTGAATTCATAAGGGTGAAAAGTGTGTGTGTAGGACCAAAAAGTTTGCAAAGCCATGAACCATCACCAAGGAGCGCATCATGTTACAGAAGGCTAACATTAAATTACAGAGGGATGAAATCCTTGGTAAAATTTTGGTTTGTTGGTGATCTCATTTTTCCTAAGGGTTGTTGATTATTAGTTAAACGGGCACAGAAGTGACCTTGAGCATTGACCACATCTAAGTGCTCTCACAAGCAGCAAAAATTGAAGATAGGTTTGTGTTGAGTTTTAATGAACTAGAACTAGTGCTGCACTAAATGCCACCACCGCCCTGCAACTTCTGCACCAGCAAATCAGACAAAGAGCAACAGTGTCATAGTCAGCCCCGACACCAGTCTCAACCCCAAGGATGGCATGAACGCATGAGTGCTGAATTGTTTTAGGTAGATCGTCATCGCTTGGTGAATGATAATACAAATTTTTGTTTGTTGCGTCTCCATATAGTGAGAGAATAGAACTATTTTTGTCCATATCTTTTATGACATAATGTGTTAACCTTGAAACAACAAGTTTTGCCGAGTGACATTTTCGGTTGAACAAAATTCCTTATTGTTGGTCAATAGCTAATTTGGTTAAGGGAGTGTTGACTAAAGGGATTGTGAAACTTATAAATTCCCTCATATAATACCTTGGGTTGGTTTTGATTCTTGGCTAGGTTCAATATCATGTGGGATATGGATATGGGCATCTTCAATGGTGTTCGTGTGTTCATATATAGTACTTGGTTAGTTAAAAGGATAATTATTTGGCCAAACATGAAACTATTAGAAATTCCCTCATTTAATACCTTGGGTTGGTTTTGATTCTTGGCTAGGTTCAATATCATGTTGGGTCTGGATATGGTCATCTTCAATGGTGTTCACATATAGTACTTAGTTAGTTAAAAGGATAGTTATTTAGCCAAACATGTTAGACAATTTATAGTATCGAGAAAATCTGGAGCATTACTCACAGCCAAGACCAAGATCTAGTGTTGGAGCTCTATGTTCTAGGAGTAAACCTATAGCCATCAAATTGGGAGGAAAAATAACAGCGTTGAGAATTTCTTCTACACCAGCTATTGTTGCATTGGATTATTATTTTCTTCGATATTATTTGCAGGTGTTCAATTTTCTAATGGAGGCTAAAGATCTATAATTTGTTTTCTTTCAATCTTAGTATAGATAAAATTCTTCGAAGGATGTTATTTTTTGTTATCTCTAGTAGCTTGAGCTAGTTGGACCTAGGTACAAATTGATATGCTCCTATTATATTTGAGTGGTATCACTGCATAGGAGATCAAAATCAAGGTCATTATTACAGGAGAACAATTTGTTTCTACAAAGATTTATTGTCTCTTCTTAAAGGAGGTAAATCAATTTTATTGAAGAAAGGCAAGGAGAGATCGAAAGAAGACCAAGCTTTGAAATCCATTGATGCCAAGTCATAATGTCATCACTTTACTTTTTGAAACACCTCAGGAATCAACATAGTAGTACAACCACTAGCCCTCTACGCTGCAATACTTTTGTGGATCACAAATGGCAACAACTTACAAATTAGAAGAAATAACAAAAAAAAGGCCTTTCTCTAAGAAGATCCATGCTATCCTTCAACAGTCAAAGGATATCCAAAAGGAAGATGTTAGAAACATCTCTTTGCACTTAGATTCAAGTTGCAATATATGAAGTGAAGAGATGCCCTTCTTAAGTTGGAGAAATTAGACACGTGTCTATCCAAGGTGGGACAACTAGAATAGAAGAAACTTAGTTGGGCTCTCAAGTCATCCATGCTTGCATTAGTACAATCCAAACTCTGGGAGCATCCTTGTGGAGAGGTCAGGCTCACAGTTGCTTCTTGTCTTAGGAGGATCATAGTGTTAACATCGCCACTATTTCCTTACAATAATGATATCATGAGAGATATATTACAGTGGGTAGTAGAAGCCCTTCAGGGGTTGAACAACATCATGCTTCCTGCTTTTCAGAAATGGTGCAAATTATTAGAACTCATGGCAGAGTTCAACTTTAGCACATTCATGTTGAATTTGGGATGTGAGTACTTAATCTTATAGGTGTTCCAAAACTTTTACACTAGCATTACATCAACTCATCCAAATCATGTCAAAAAAAGCATGCAAAAGATTATGTCATTGTTTTTAGAAGGAGATGTCGACATCTGCAAGATACTAAGATCTGAAATGTTGATCATTTAGAGAAAGGAACTAATTGTATCATTGGTCGCCTATGATCTAGTCGAAAAGTTGGTCATGCAAAACATAAAATTGCTCAGAAGAGTGCTGACTAGGAAGGAGCTGAAGAGGATTAATGGAGAAAGAAAGAACAAAGAAAATAAAACTTGTAGCAAGAATGAACTAAGAAAGTGAGGACTATGCTTTATCTGTAAGGGGCCTTGGGCACGTAACCATTCATGTCCAAGTGAAAGGAAGGAGGCAATAAGGACAAAAAAAAGGAGATTCTTTCAAAGCATGAGGATTCATATTAAAGATCCGAGCAGTCAAGTACAAATGGCGAGCAATAACACAATTTTATTCAAATAGACTTGCAGGACAAGCCAATGATAATCAACGAGCTTGACAAAGTACATGGGGAAAGGAAGGAGGTAATTCTTCCTAACGATGTGGTAGACTCTTGTAGAACCGAGTCTATAGATATCCAGGAGAACATCCATAAAGAGTATAGGCAATCAAGTATAGATAACAATCCACCGATACATCCATGTTTGACAATCAGAGAGGGTGGACAACATATCCCCACGCTTGGAGAAGGCCAAGAAGAAGACATTCAAGGAGAATCAAATGAGGAGCCAGTAATAATAAACCGAAATGATGAGCATGACCATGTGGGACAACATGACAAATATAGTATGCAGGATGAGCCATTTTTGGAGGATCAATCAAAGGTTCAAGTTGAAGTTGTGGTCATGGGGAATCTGGTGCAACAGAGACAAAGACATTCAGCAAGGCACGAGAATTGCCAGTACAAGTATTTCGGGAAAGGATCATGCATTTCAAGATAGATCTTATGATGTTGAAGCAAAGAGTCAAGATAGTTTGAGACGTTGTCTTACAGGAGAATAGAAAAACTAAGGAGCTCATAGGGGTATGTGTCAAATCAATGACCTAGTTGTCTAATGTTGAGGAACTACTCATGTCCCTCACAAGGCAGGAAGACTAGAGTTGGGAGTTCCAGAGAAACCCCCTACAGGAGTACATAGATAAGGCTCGTAACACTACCAAACCCCCCTTATACATTGGGAAGAGCAAGGCAGAGTTCTCCAAATGCATCATGTTGGGTGACAAAGTGGAGCAACATGGGTTAAGCATTAAGCAACATCAAAATAGTAGATTTGTAGGTATTCAACCTTCCCAAGGTGTGGATTAGCGAGAAACTATGAGTTGGCACTCTATTGATGGGTTGATTCCTAGGAGGACACTCACAGCCAAGGGCATATTATAACTTGGGCCCTTTGGCACGGGCAGTGATGGAGGGTTGAGATGGTACCATAACCCACAGGTCCTAGGACCTAGGTGGCATTGGGATCTAGTAGAATCCATTGGGGCCAGGATTTGCCGGAGGATTGTTTGGGATCCAGATGAATCTATCGAGGGAAGGATTGGTCAGAGGATCGTTTGGGATCTAGGTATCAAAGGATCCATTCAAGATCATGTAGCATGGAGGTATGGAATAACACACTGGGTTGAATGGGATCCTGGTATCAATACTTTTGTTGTGGATAACAGTGAATTGCTTGAGGGCAAACAATCTTTGGGCATGAGGATTTGTAATATTCCCTTTCTTGATCTAGTCAAAATGGACAGAATCTGTCCATGGTAATTACCGTGGTATTTGCCCATGGTATTTGCCTTCAGTTTTCGAGGGAAAATAATAAAATGGGGTCTTTAGAGAGTCCATCAAGCCTATAAAGGGGATATAAGCTAAGCATTTGGATCATTCAGGTTTATCTATCTTCTTGTGTTTTCCTTAAGAACTTGGCATGGCTAGTTCCAATTTGATCCTAGGGACGAAAACCCCATGGGTGTTATTTGTCTAGTGGATCCATCCAGGTTCCACGATTGTGCTTCAGTGCATTTGTCTTCTCTTTTGATAAGCAGTGGTGCATGCCATTACAGGGGCTTGAAATTTATTGTATGAGCATGCACCATTTTTTTCAATGATTAATATAAATAAAGGTTACATTTCCAAATCTCGTTGTGTTCAATGTTTTGATTGCAATTATTTTTAACTAAAACACCTAGATGTTCCAGATCAGTTAATTATTTCGTTGTTCGGGTAATTACATTTTCCCATGACCTCTAGCATCAAATAAATTTAATGGGCAACACAAAGAATCTAATATAAGGTACCATACCTCTCCACGAGCAACTTGTCCATGTCAACATAATTCGCAGTGTTGTTCATAATGACTTGGACAATGTGCTAAAGTAGGAGCATAAATGCTAAGTTAAATATTTGTGATCAAACCTTAGGAGGTCTTGGAATCTACCAAAAAGAGTGGGTTCCCTTTACCAAAATTTGTATAATCTAGGATAATTAATTAGATGAGGAAGTGGATTCCTCCTAATTATGTAAATTGTATCTAGAAGGTGGATTTAGTCAAAGTTATTTTAGAGTGGATTTGTTTTAATAGTGAGAGGAAAATATGGAGATAGTTAGGGTACCTTCTCCATGTGTTTTGTAAATCTTTGAGGCATGAAACCACCAAGTAGATAGAAACCTTCGAGGCATGAAACCACCAAGTAGATAGGGGTTTCAATTTGAGTAATCAGTTATGAAACTAAGGAGAGAATTTAGGATCTAAAACAATTTGGTAATTCTTATTCCAATTTATATTATAAGTTTGTGGGCATAGATAGAAGAGGTAGGGTGAAGATAGGCCCAATAGTGGTGTGAAATTGGGTCAATAGAGAGGAGGTAACTAGAGTAGAGAATCACCTAAAATTGTGTGCAATCTAGAATTGATTCAAATTGCGGTGAAATGATACAAAGCTACTTGGTGGAGTTGCTTTCTCACATAATAGGGGAGGGACGCCATTACCTGTGTGCCCTCCCCGCCACCTCACCTGCCGCCACATGAATCGCACGAATTTAGTACGACAGTTGTCCACCGTGGAGGTCCATGTGTTGGGCATCGTGTCAAGGGGTTAAAACACCGTTCCATGCAATGTTTAGGGTTGATTCTGTGTCATTTGTCCGATGTGTTGTTTGCCATTTGTTTTTCTGTTCGGGTCCGGTTGTTGGGTGAACCCCTCCACAAAGATGACGTGGGATGGCCCCAGAACCTGCGTGCTTCGTCCGCCATGGTTGAGCTGATGTCCGCCATTGTTTGAGGTTACGCGTCCATGGTTGGAAGAGGGTTTCTAGCTTTCTTTTGGTTTTCTGCCTGGATTTGTTGGTAATTCTGGACCACCGGTGGTTTATGGTTTCTTTGGTGGTGGTTTAATTCACAGTTTTTGTTGTTTGGGGAGGAGCCAGTTGCAATTTTAGCGAGTTTGAGGTCGAAGGTTTTTTTAACAGATAATTGCAGGTTTTTCTATTTTTTGTTGGTTTTTTTGGTTTTTTTGTTGTCTAATGGCTAATTTCCAACTCGTTGCAGGTGTGGCGAGCTCCGGAGAAGGTCTGGCGAAGGTGTGGTAAGCTTCGGAGAAGGTCTGGCTGGAGAGATTTTCCCATAGAACTGTGTAAATCATGTCTGTTAATAGAACTCAAAAAGATCTACCTATTTTGGTAAAATAACGGGGCAAAGCGTTGTTAGGAAGTTGCAGAATTCGGTTCGAGACATACCCCTTCTCCACGTTATTTCCCAGCAATGCCACAGCGCATCAGAGTAATGTTCAATTACATTTTATTTCTTTTACATTGCCTTCTCTTTACATTGCCTGCCCCTTATTGTTGAAGTTGTGATTATTTGAGTGCCCTGATTTCTCAGAACGTTTACACTACAGGAAAATCTCCCAAAAATGTAGTCATTCTGTGTGGGTCTATTGGAGGCGGATCGCTCATCTTTGTGGTATGCCTGTTGATATTGTTAAACAAAATAAAAAAAATGAGATCCGTTCCTTTAGATAGTTCAGTCCCCATCACACAACCGACAATTTTGTTGTTTGGGGATGATCCACTTGCAGTTTTAGCGAGTTCAAGGTCGAAGGTTTTTTTTAATAGGTAATGCAGGTTTTTCTGTTTTTTGTTGGTTTTTTTGTTGTCTAATGGCTAATTTCCAATTCGTTGCAGGTGCGGCGAGCTCCGGAGAAGGTGTGGCGAGCTCCGAAGAAGGTGTGGCGACCATCCATGGCTTCTATCTGGTAGGATTTTAATCCTACCAGCTATTTCTGTGTGTTTTTCAACACAAAACACCTTATTGGAATTTTTGTTAACTTTGCATGGCAGGTTTTGAGGGTTTATGGTTTTGCGGGTTAGGGTTTTAGGGTTTAGTGTATTTAACTTATTTTTTTCTTTCGTTGGTCTCTGAATTTAGATTTAAATGCATACTTAGCTATTTAGGGTTTTATTCTTTCTTTGGTCTCTAAATTCAGGCTGTAGTAGCATTGTTTTGCATGTTTACCTACATAGTGGCTTACAATGTTTCACTGTGGTTGCTTCCGTGAGAGTATTATCTTTTTCTATTGTGGAAAACTTGGGTTATCCACAGTTGCAAGTTTTCAGGGAGAGGCAGAACCCATAGTAAGGTTCGAGATTTTATGTGTTGAGCCATGGAAAAGAAAAAGAGGCAGCTGCAGTTTCCTCTTTTTCAGAGAGCAGTACCCTTATATTTATTGCTGCAGATGCTTGTTAAGATGACATGGCTTCTTCTTCTGCTATTGATAAAGCTAAAAGCAATACCAACGCTCTACCAATAGTGGAAACCCTAGAAATTGATGTCATCCCTCATGACCACCAAAACCCTCCATCGCTTCCTCATGCCTCCACTTCCTTCTCAAGCCTCTGAAATGAGTGCTAGATATTGTAGTGGAGGGTTGAATTATCTATTAGATCACTTGTTAGGGACTTTTTGTATTTTACTTCAGATCAGTCATAGTTTAGTCCTTATGAAATTCCAGAGATTCCAGTAACCAAAGGAGATGCACAAATACATCTACTTAACCTTTGCTTGAGGTCACTGTTTAGTGATTATTATGAGGGATTATTCATTGCTAACTTGTGAACATGAGTTGCAGAGTATAAGGCCACAAAGTAGCTTGAGAACAAGGCTGCAGGATATGTTGAGAAGTCTACACATATAAGTTTGTCTTCTAGTGATTTCCTTGGAAAATAAAAGCCCAAAGGAAAGTGAATAAATTTAGAGGGTTTATATCAATGAAGACATACCACTGTATTGTGATTTAAGTTCAATGTCCATCCCTCGCTTTCTGCTTTGGTTTTTTTGCCATAGTTCATGCCACAATTCCTTATTTTGAAGACCAAAATTATACTTAACCCAAATCAGAAATTTCATCAAATGAGTGTGTCGAGTAGAGAACTTCAATGAGTTTGATTAGGATATATGTAAACACTTATGACATCGATCTTCAAATATTTAAACCCATATGAATCTAATAAAAAATGTAAGCCTTAAACCCATACATTTCACAAGGAGAAGTTCCATGTTGCTTTAGGCTTCCAGATCCGAATGAGGGATCTTCATATAATTAGAGCTTTAAAAATTCATGAAGTCTAAATTAGGACAAGACCTAATAGGGTAGTAGAGAATATTTCTCCAACAAAGCACCAAAAGGATACCTAAGATCCTTAGAGAAAACAATGACCTGCAAAACTGGAGCCCAACGATACCCTTGACAATATAAAACCATAAACTCAATAAAAGATAAATACAGAATATGTTTCTTCAGTAGTATGCATCTCATTGTCTTTGTGTAGCTTCGGGTTAGGGATTGAAGGTTTATGCACAAATATGTCTAAACTTATCACTGAACAACAACGAATTTAGATCTCTAGCCCTCTAGTCAAATCTCAGTCCTTTGCTACTAATGCACAACGCATAAACCTCTGACTTTTGTATGTATTTGACCTTCCTTAGAAAGTTCAAGACTATGTTGGATGAAACCTCCTCAGATAGGTCAATACTCACAAGATGCTTCTAGTGACTTCGACCTTCCTTAGGATATCAATTCTATGTTGGTCGCACACAGAAGATTAGAGATAGATCCAACAAAAAATTGATTGATGCATAAGAGGACTAGAAATTCTTTCTTGCCTATTAAATTTATGCTATTGCTATCCCCGCAATTCCTATGTCTGGGCGTCTTTGTTCAGTTAAATATTTGCAAAAAATAAAAAAGTTGTTCCTCGTGTGTAGACCTGCAAGTCCAATTTATAAATTTATATAGGTAATGTCTTTGACAGAAATCCGCCTGAACAGATTTTTCCAATGGATATACATAAGGAAAAACAAGTGAGGGTGTTTATCACTAAAAGGAAAAGAGATGTGTGTAAAGGGTGCAGAATGAAAACAAACGCCTTTTCTATAAGATGCCTTTCCTTTGCAGAAGCAGTGCATTTTATCAAAAATAAAATGTACAATAAGACAAGTGACACAGAGGAACAAATGGATTCTAGTCAAATTGAACAAGATAGTAGAGAATATGGTAGAATTCCAAAACTTTTAATTATTCCAACAACATTTATACCTTGCAAGGAAGACATACAGAAAGCTTATTGTATAGAGATGGCAGAGAAAAGCAAATGGAATGCTATCTCACCTTTAAGTTTCTAACTATCTTCTATCCTGAGATAGTGAAAGATCCATTTCTTGACATCTTCTTATTTGTGGAAGATTTCAATATAGATTTTCTAATAAAAAGAGCACTAGTCACCAAAGACGCAGAGCGTTTGTCACTAAATACATAAGCATCACTGCAAGGGTATATGAAAATCTGTTGCCAAGATACCGGGGGAATAAGATTCAAAATAACAAAGGCTAGGCAAATTGAAAAGTTGTTTTATACAATGTATATAAGATATACCTCAGTTCTCATGACCGATTCATTTAATTTCATTAATTTGGTAATTGCATGCAGGACATTCAAAAGATCAGAGGTTTAGTGAATTTAACGATACATTGCATATCCTGAAAGTATGTGTAATTCATTGAGAATTATTAAACTCTATTCTTTATGACCCTGAGAATCTTGTAAAATTTCTACATTATAATATACTATAGATGTTCTTTCTAGAATGGATTTTGGCTACAATGTCGCACACATTATGAAATAAAACAACCTAGGTTGTAAGCCAAAATGTTTCTGTGACAAGAAAAGATACAATCCATCCAAAATCCACATCATAATGTGGTTAGAAACCAAAACATATGACACCCCTATTCTTTATGGCCCTGAGAATCTTGAGTGCCAAAACTCCCCGAGTTACCTTCTTGAGCTAGGTAGGTTGGCCTACGAGTCAAGGGTTGACTAGGAACTGGTTGATTGCCACCATATGATTGATTCCAATTTGAAGCTTCCAACCATGGAGGTATTGAGTACCCATACCTCACATTTGCACTACTAACCCTTGCATTAAGTGGAGGTGTGTAATGAGCATACATAGAATTGACACCAACTCTGGTAGGAACAAGGCAAGTGGGTAAACCCTTAGTTTGATAGTAAGGCACTTGTATGTTTATGAAATCTTGGAATAATGATGTATTACCTACAATGGAGTCCAATGAGTTTGAAATAATCCTGGTTTCATTAGTTATTCTTGTATCATTGATCATCCCTTGTTCCTTTTCAAGCATTTGTTGTGCCTTTCATTTTTCCTTTCCCTATCTTGCCATTTGTTTTTGTTGGTCCTTAACTTGCCTTTCCTGATCTCTTTCAATCCTTTCATTTGCTCGACGTCACGCTACAACAATCCTTGCTGCCTTCTTCTCCTTGACTAGATCCTTCTTTTTCTATTTTAATTCTTGCATTTCAAATTTCTTTTTTTTAGACTCAACTAACAGGTTTATATAGTCCTTTGAGGTGAGTCACTGTGAGCTTCGGCTCAGAAGAAGACTACTCGATGCACCTTGCTTTTTTTCATTGATACTCTCTCTACTTGTAGCTTTAGGAACTGGCCAAGTGTCTTCTCCACCCCTTCCACCTGCATGTCATTGCTTGGTACTTCCATTTTAGTATCTGATGGAACTGATTGAACTATATCATTATCTTCATTTGATGTCTCATTATGTCCTTCATCTTCTTCCATTGATATATTGTCCACAAAAAATGAACAATTTCACTGTTCAATTCTGCTGGTTGTGAGGGCATTTTCATGCTTTCTTCATTGGTTTCTAAGACACTATGTGCATTCATATTGATCATTGCTTCTGCTAGCCATGAAGGTGGGGTTACTTGGCTTGGCAATGTCAATTGGTCATTGTCAACTGCATGTTCAACAATATCATTAACAATATCAGCAATAGGAATTTCATGTTCTTGAGTTGGTGGAACGATCTCCATGTTACTGCGAATTTGTTCATGGTTATATTGTGTTTCACATATAGTTTCATCATCTTCAGCATATAAGTGTCTTGAGATAGGGAAATCATATTACCAGCTGCAACAACATCATCTTGGTCATCTACTTCTTGCACTTCAACACCTGTTTGGGCATTCCCTTCTTCTTGACCATCCACATGAAATGCTTGGCTACAACCAGTATCATGCATAAGAGCATCATAGTTCAGTGGCCAGATTCCTGTCCTCCTAAAGCCAGCCTTGATTTTTGATGGTGTCAAAGCCCTTTTTAAAAGCTTTACTTGCAGCTCTACTAGCTCGAACCTTTTCACCTCAACCCCTGGATTCTTTTCCATCCATGCAATGTGCTCGACCTGAAATAGTTCTTGAAAGGGCCAAACACACTAACATCAAGGGGTTGCAGTCTGTGAGTGGTATGAGCAGGCAATGTCAACAGGTCGATGCCTAAATTGTTTGCTTCCTCAATTGTTTGTACAACCATGTGGCTCCCATGGCCATCTAATATCAATAGGTGTCTGTTATTAGGCAAGATGCCACCTGGTACCGATGCAACAAAGTGAAAAAGCCAACTTAGAAACAGTTCTTTAGTCATCCATGCATGGGGATGTGCAACCATGCATGCACCTGGTTCACAGTTCTGTATATAGTTTTTCAATTGATTTTTACCTTTGAATAGATAAAATCTTGGGATTGAAGTACCAATAGCATTGACACAACATAAAATAGTTATCCACTCCCTGCTCTTAGGCAAAATATTTGGCACATTTCAGCTCCCTCTCTTGCCAATTACCCACATGCCACAATTCCTCCCTACCTGTAAACCTGTTTCATCATAGTGCCATATATGGTTTGCTCCATAAGAACGTTTATCGTAAGCACTAGAAAGTGTTTCATAGAACTTTTGCACAATTGCAGGGTGCAAATTTAATGCTCTGTCTCTGCCAAGGGCCTTAGCAGTACACAATACAAGTTCTGGATGCATTTTTTTAAACCCAAACCACCATGATTTACTAGGAAAACCATCTTTAAATGGGTTTGGCCTCTCTTGACAGATTTAAGCAATTGTTGATTTGAGTTGTATCAACTCCGGCCCATGTCCCAATTAGGCCATCTCTTTACACCACTCAACCACCTCGGCGTCCTCCTCCTCAGTCATAACTGTAAGAGGTCCTCTACGTTTTGTATGAGTCAGTCCATTTATCCAATAATGTAGTGATGAGGGAGGAATACCATGTTTTTTTGCAGATTCCCGAACTAAGTATCCATTAAACTCTATGTCATCAATTGCAACTAACATTTGTTCTTTTGTCCATCCTCTTATAGCACTGATCTTTTTAGTTGAACTTGCCCCTTCGACTGTTGTTGATGGTGTGTTAACATCAACTGCCGTCACATGGTCATCCTCAACAATGTTCCCTGGTGCATTGTTGGCATTGACATCAGTTATCTTGTCCTCATCAGATGATGTGCATCGTCGCTGCACACTCCTTGTCACTCTCCTGCCACTTCTCCTTGTACGAGCAGTATAACTTCCTTTCGCCATAGATGCAACAACCTATAAAATTATTGCATGCATTTAGACATTAAAATATTTGTAAATTATGCTTTCATACAAGGCAAAAATACTTCTGCTTTATTACAGGAAATTATCAACATGTATGTTAGTATCCTTGAAAAATCAAATATACAAAATCCTTTTGTTGTATTTCTTCAAACTTATCAGTGATTGTTGTTTTGATAACTTGTCTTTACACTTGAAATACCATGACTGTATTGATTGGTTTTGTTATGCATTTCCCAGCAGAGCTCTTGTTCAATTTGACTACCTAAAATATTGTTTTGTTGTTTGTTGTTTTTTTGTTGTTTTGTTGCTTTCTATAAGTGATTGGCTGACATTGGAATATGTATTATTACAGAAGTCGAAGATTAGAAATAGAGTTCATGCCTCAACATCCCTTTCTCTAAACCTGTCCTTGGACCACATCCCTACGTTTCCACTGTAGTGATGTAACTAGATGGAAATGGAAGAAAACTTAGATTTTTAGTAACAGCCAAATAGGCAACCAAAAGCCAAATTATCTTGAGTTTCTAGCTTAGTTGATTTTGATTATTACATTCTGAGTCTCTCCATTGACCTTTGTACACCTATTTACATAGTGTTTTAGCTAAGGCAAAAGCAAGAGAAATGTGCACATATATTTTGTTTCACTCTGTCTCGTATCATTTGCTAGTGATATTGCACATGCCAGCATCATTAGAACCATGGCTATGGCCAAGGAAGAAGTTCCTTCACATTCAGTTACTCTATTAAACACAACTTGTGATGTTTTGGTTATTGGTAGTTATGTGCATAAAAAGCCTTGAATCCATGCTTTCATCATGTAGAGAAGAAATGCTCGATAATGGGGTAACTGAAATAAAGGAAAAGTTGGATCATGTTTCCAAGAAATCTTCTCAATTATAATATTTCATAGATTTGACTTCCAAAAAATCAAATTGCATTACTTCATAGTCTCTCATTGCAAATTACAACTTTCTTTTGCCTCAGAAGATGGGCAGAAAGCTTGGAATAAGCAGGAGAAAAAGACATTGCAAATTACAACTTTCTTTTGCCTCGGAAGATGGGTAGAAAGCTAGAAATAAGTAGGACAAAAAGTCAAGGAAAAGAGGAAGGCCTGTGACCAAAAAGTGAAAATATCCAAAGCTAGACAGACTTGATCCATGTAGCACAAAAACAAAACGATAGTCAGCATCCATAATTTGCATGACACACACAACATTGGTTTCTAGGTGATAGATCAAGATTAAAGTAAAATCTTGTCTTAGGTCATTTGGAGGATAGGCAACCAAAAGCCAAATTATCTTGAGTTTCTAGCTTAGTCGATTTTGATTATTACATTTTGAGTCTCTCCATTGACCTTTGTTCACCTATTTACACAGTGTTTTAGTTAAGGCATAAGCAAGTGAAATGTGCACATATATTTTGTTTCAAATATCATTTTCCATTTTTTTGCTATTTGGCATTGCCAAAAATGTCTCAGTGTGCCAACTTCTCCATTGCAGTGCATGGCCACCATTCCAGGCATAGTAATTAGTTTGGAAACTCAAACAAAATATGGTCATATGCTCTAGAAGAGTGTTATGCATGTCATAATCACAGTAAGACTGGGCAGCTTGAAAGCCATGAGAGATCTTGGTGATGCTTTCATTCGGAATTTTGTTCATTCCCATTACAATATACTTTCACGTAAATCAAGATTCCCGGTTTGGACAAAGAAAACTTAACTGAAGGCGCGTGAGAAAAGATTTTAGGTTTTAAAACATTTATCTCATTGAATGGAGAAATTAGAGTTTGAAATAAGAAACTCTACAAAAACTCTATAAAAAGCAATTGTGTGGCTATATGGTTTCCAATTTTTATTATCAGCCATAAAAAGTTTTAAAAATTGAACTGAAAAAATTAAGTATGTTGAAGGCATTCATTTTTTTATTTTAAGGAATGGTTTTAACTTTTCTAAATAGCTATATTTAGAACCTACTTTTTATTCAATCGCTGTTTGTGAAACCATCCAGCTATCCTTTTAGCAATTATGACCAGATAGATCATGTACCCATCATACCAAAAGAATTAAAGGAGTATAGAGAGGAAAAGATAAATTCTCCATGGAGAAATTGACGTATTGCAAAGTCTTTAATGTTGTTTTATGCAATCTAAGTACTCTATTTTCCTTACTCGGTTCCCCTTAAATGCATTTTTGTTACTGTCTATTTTTGTCATATCCTTGTGGTTATATCTCGGTGCTCCTTAACAATATTTCCCTTGCAGTCTGTTTTCGTCTGATCCTCCTGGTTATATGGGTGAATTGTGAAATAGAACTGTAGGCTGTGTGTTTATTTTCATGAAAGTGAAACTGAATCTGTAAGAAGGTGAATTGTGAAATAGAACTGTAGGCTATGTGTTGATTTTCATGAAAGTGAAACTGAATCTGTAAGAACTGAAAATGTAAGAACTATGATAATTGAAAACAATGAAAACAGAACTGTAAGAAGAATGTGTTGTAATTGATATAACTAACTTAGATATATTGGTAAACATTTTGTGATGTTGTCTTCAAGTTTGCTGAATAGTTTGAAAGCATAAGATGGAACTTCAATAGTGGGTGGACTTCTTTTATAGTTTTTGGCACTTGAATTTAATTCGTGGACATGGATGGACATGGATTTGAATGTGTGCTCTGGATTTAATTTGATGTGATCTAATGGTTGGGAATTGGTTATTTGTTGATCCATGTGCTTTGATATGTTTTAATGAGAAATAGAGTGAGTTGGGTGTCATTTATTGCAGTTATTGGGTTTGGTTGTCATTTATTGAACAAAGTGGGTTTAAATGTTATTGGGTTGGGTGCCATTTATTGAACATAGGGGGTTTAGTTGTTGAACAACACAGCAGTTATCACTGACATACATTCCTTTTTATTATGTGCAGGTAGGGATATTTATTTGGGATACAAAGTTTCAGTTCTGATGAGTGGGGGTTGAAGTGACTGCTACTTTGTACTTCTGGAATAGACCATTTTGAAAGCATTTATGGTTTTAGCTATTTTCTAGTTGGGTCAATATGATTTGCACTCTTAAATAGTAAAATACTATTTATGGACAGTTGTGAGCCCAGTCAATGTATGAGGAAATTTTGGACATAAATTAATACTTATTGATACTTAATGTTATTTATTTTTGTTTAAATTTTGGTTTCAAAAGTCTCAATTTATGGTGGTTTGGTGGGACCAGTACTATATCAATAACTCGTCCCTGCACAACATTAGGAATCTCTTCCCTATATATACTCTATTTTATGTGGATACTTTGACTTTTGACTTTTACATCCATTGTGGAATGCATTTATGGTTGATAGTGTGATTGGTGAGCTATGTGTGTGAATAAGTTAATGAAGAGAAGCTTCAATAAATCTAAGTTCATCCAATTTCTATCTATAAATGATGTTGCCTTTGTGAATATCAAACTGCGGGTCATCGTAAAAGATTCTAGCATCAATTACGTGGACGTTGAGCGCATGAGATAGAGTATAGCATTGAACTTCTATTTTCCTAGATGTTGGAAGGTTTCCAGGAGGATCCGACTGTGGCAATCAAGGATGGAGTGAATTCAGGGTACAGATTTGCAATGCAGTTTGAAGGTTTTGGATTAGACCAAGTTGGATTAGTTTTCATAATCCAAAATTTAACAATGTTGGAGTTTTCTTATTCTTTCAAATTTCGTCAATGAACAGAGACGTGTGAGAGTCCATCAGGTCCTGTTGTCAAAAATGGCCTACAGGAGTATTCTTCCTTAACAATATTCTAGATCGTTTAGACCATAAGATATCCAGGTTGAAAGAAATCGCAACTTGTAACAAGAAGGGGATGCTTGGAGACAGGATTGAACGTTGATGTTTCGAGTACACCGACTGAAAAAGAGGTATCTAGATCTCTGGATAAAAGGAATTATTTGAATCCACATTCCATCAGGATCATAGGGAGATATCTGGTTCAAAGGAATCCAGATTAAGGGACGACATCCGTATTACGAAGGACCATCCAGATCTCTAGATATTTCTAACTATGTGCAACTATAATCCACCCAGAATCCTCCATCGACCTCTTCCTCTCTTACTTTAACGAGGTAGCTGGTGGCAATACTCCCAACCTTGTGATTGCGGACCTGCGTAATCTGTCAAAAGGCACGAATGGAACTCTTGAAGTCCATTGGATGTAGAAGCAACACCTTTGCAAAAGAGACAAATTTGATCATAGAACTGACTAAGAGACGAGTTTGAGCACCGATCCGACTAAAAGACAAGTTTAGAACACCTATTGCAAAGCTATAGGTGTACTATTCTATAGTTTGAGTATATAGGACACAGAGCGACGTTGTAGAACCAGTTTGTGCAGATCGAGGATACACGGCAGAGCAGTATCTGTGGCACAGTTCATATTGGGTGTTGTCTAAGGATTGGGTAAAGGAAGCTTCTATTCTATATAAAACCAAGAGAGAACAAAGTAACCCATCTCTGACCTACGTATCAAAAAAAAGTTTTCGAGTTGTGGCATTAATGTGGGTTCATTGCAGATTCAAGTTACAAGGGAGCAAGAGACACAAGCTTATCCTTTCTGCAGATTTACACAAAGGAAACAGAGCAAATAGATTATTGTTTATATTGAGTAATCAATCTGGTAACCCCTTGCAATGGTAACCCCTTGCAACATCATGTATTGCGGACCTATTTTTTGGATGAAGCTATCCAACAACTCACATATAGTAATTGTGCATTTTTAACATATGCAAATGCAGCAATAGATCTGATAAGCATTATCCCTTTGGGAAAATTAACCAAGAAATTGAGAATGGACCTAACCTTCCCATCTACCCAACCATCTAACATAACAATGCATCCTATGATCGCTTATGATTCCCTAGGTTCACCCAATATATTTGTGCAATCAACCTTTTCCCCTTAAAGAGAGGCTCTCTTAAGCAATGTTTTAAAACTCTGACTCCGACTCCGATTCCGACTTGGTATCGACTTGGCTGGCTCGATTTCAATGACTCGGTCATTGTAAAAAATACATTAAATATTTATTTTTTTATAAAAACACATAATTTTAAAGATTTTCGTTCATGTTTCCAAACACACAGCGTTAGAATATAGATAGAAGACAACATATGATCAAAGTAGGCTCATGAATATATCCATTATATCAAAATGGTACCCAGTGCACTGTCCAATACATATACGATGATGATATAGAGATCGAAACAAAAACACATAACCAAAGAGGCTAGAAATGGCCTCTACAACAAAATGGCTACTGCTAGAGTTGCCAACATCATCTGGCTTAGTGTTACTTGGGAGCGAGAGTGAAAGCGGGGAACGGGAGAGAAAACGGGAGCGAGAGCAACATTTTCAAAAGCTCTTGGTTTGGGAGCAAATCCCGGAGGAGTTCAACAACCAATGTCACTAACATCAAGGTACATAGAGGGATTGGTGCTCTTGATTAAATACGAGTTCCATACCCCTAATACATGACAAAATTCAATGGAAACATTACAACCCCCCAATCCTGAAATCCTGAAAAATTGATAAGTCTGCTAGATTTTGAATGAAATCTAAAATTCTACTTTCTCCATATGAAATCTAATGAAGCCGAAACCACTCTCAAACATCCTGAGTCATTTCATGGTAATGTTAAAAATTTAAGTAAAAGTGACACTTTTACTTTAAGAATTTAACATTACCATGAATAGCGTATCAATATTAGGGATCAGAGTTAGGCAGGGAAACTCATGAGTCAGACAGAGAAGCCTAGGGAGTCCCCAAAAATAAAATTTCAAAAAAAAATGCCACTGAAGTGACTTGACCAGCCGCTGTTATTGAGGCAGCCGAGTTGGCTCAGACTTGGCCAAGTTAGCTGGGTTGTTACCAAGCCAGCCGAGTTGGCTCGGACTCGGCCGAGTAGACCGAGTTGTTACCGAGTCGGCCGAGTCATTAGCCAACTCAATCGACTCAGTAACAACCCAGCCGGCCGGTCTGGTTCAAATGCCAAGTTGACCCGGTTGGGCTATGACTCGGACCAACTCAGCGGAATCAGAGTCGAAATGGCTGGTTTTTAAAACAATGCTCTTAAGTCAGTATAGAAAGGCCTCTTGTACCCCAATAGACCAACAATGATAGCAACTTCAAAATTCAAACATAGAATGGTGGAATGGGTTATTTTTGGCAATGTTGAATGGTATGTCAATCCATAGAAAACCTCTTGCCGTAATCTTGTTGGCCTCCTCATCCTTTGCTTTCCCTATTGAATAGAAGGTTGTCCCTTGGGCACTGACCTTAGCACAAAGACAGGAGAGGATGTTGAGGGGCTAGGTGTTATGGAATGTGAACCCAAGCATTAGCTTCCCCCGCCCTTGAGATGCTTGCAATTTTATTTGCAAGCTCAAACCTCATATCTTCCTTTTGATGATCATCATATGATAGAGCATACTCCCACATCGGGTCCAATGGATTTGGATGCCTCATATCTTCCTTTTGATGATCATCATATGATAGAGCATACTCCCACATCGGGTCCAATGGATTTGGATTTTTGAAATGTGTAGAGCACTAGTTAAACTTGTAAATCTATCGAAGAAAACAAATGAGAAAAATTTAGAATCCAAATCCACAAAAAGCTTCAGGAATGTCACAATTAAGATATCTTTGCTAGATAAATGTTATATTCTCCATTAAAAAGGGCAAAAAGAGATATATCTAATATATATTGCAAACCTTGTACAAAATCTCGATAAACAAAGAAAATGAAGGCATAAATATATTTACATACCTGGAAATATGAATAAAATAGATTGGAGTAAATCCCCACACCGCAATGCATAATTGATGGCAATGAGAACTATAAATTTCCCCTTCCCCTTGTTTTCCAAATGGAAAATGGTCATAATATTTTCAAAAATCAACCCCCCTAGAAATTTTGCGAAACGAAATTTTAAAACCAAAAATCATAACTGGAAGTGGATGGGAAAGTAGCAGGGCAATTACTTCGATTGTCTCGCAATAAATTCAGATTATCATGATAATTTCCTAAAGTGAATTTATTGTCACAGATACTGGTGATATTATCACGAAGGTGGGTTTCAGTGATAATATCATGATAATTTCAATATTACTGCAATAAGTGTAACACTGAAAAAAATCTAATGACTAAAAAAGTGAAATGTATGGACAGATTTCATGTCAGATAAACGCTGATCTAACATCAGGTTATTTTAAAAGAAATATTAAATATTTTATTGTTTCACGAAATCATTGCTATAGCACAGAATTCCAAATGTAAATTTGCAAAACCTAACATGGCATTCTACATACAACAAAATAAAAGACCAGAGAGAGAATTATCAACTATAGATACTATAATTAGGTATTACACAAATGTACATATAAAATTGTTAGGAGAATAAAAAGCAATTCCTCAGATAAAAAAAATCTCATTTTCTTAATGTATCAGGGCCAAAAGTTCAATAGCCCAAGCGCCCATCTTTTTATAGTTGTTCATGATGCCCTGTCTCCTTCCTGCTATCCATCGTATGATTTTTTCAATTACTTCATGGAATTTCCTCTTTCTTGCATATCCATCTACACATTTTTTCCAGAAAGAGTAATAGATGTTTCCCACATTCTGAAGATATCTCACTGATACAACTAATATCATAATGTTCTTGCAGTGATCCAAATGCCAAGCAATTTGTGTAATATTCAGTTTCAATACTACCCAATGATTGTCGGAGTTTCCTCCACTGTACATGCATATTTACACAAGGACATTCCAGATGCGTAAGAAAACTAAAAGGAAAGACTTGCTACAGCCCTATTCAGCATTCTTTCCGGGCAACTTTTCACTTTCGACAATTGAAGAAGCAATTAGTAACATATGAAAGTACTGGGGTAACAAAGCTTACAGTGGCCTTGCGTTTAAACTTTGAATTAATTTCCACATTTTTTTGACAAGAAATATCATCCCTTTTGGATTCCCAACAAAGACATCAATTATTCAGCGTGTGACACACTATCTTTTCCTCTGCCTTTTTCCAAAACCAGAGGAAGCAGCTCACAACAGTCAAAATAAATTACTGTCACTGGAAAGAGTGTCCATAGAAACAGTGAATGTAATTTCAAAGGGGTTGAAACCCCTTGCAGATATTACTTTGACAACCTGGTAATTACGGCAGTGAAATGTAATGGCATTATCACGGCAGCCCTTCTGTCATTTCCTAGAGTACTTATCTGGCTCCTGCAACTGTATTTTCTTTATAGAAGTGATTGTTAAGTGCTGAATATAATGTTGTATTCAAACCTTTTTTATGATCTTATACAACATTTTCTTGGCCTTTTCGGGTATTTCTTTGACAACCTGGTAATTACGGCAGTGAAATGTAATGGCATTATCACGGCAGCCCTTCTGTCATTTCCTAGAGTACTTATCTGGCTCCTGCAACTGTATTTTCTTTATAGAAGTGATTGTTAAGTGCTGAATACAATGTTGTATTCAAACCTTTTTTATGATCTTATACAACATTTTCTTGGCCTTTTCGGGCATGCTTTCCTTGCATAGTTCATCCATGAGGGCGGTATATGTAGTACTGTTAGGGACATCGCCACTATCATTCATCTGTTGAAATATATTTATTGCCTCCTTAAGCTTACCAACTTGGCAGAGTCCAGCTATCAATGTTTTGTATGTAAAAATATCAGGTTTCAGTCCCTGCTCTGGCATCTCATGGAAGATCTGTTGAGCTGCCTCTAACCTGCCAAGCTTGCAGAGACCATCTATTAATGTATTACAGGTAACTACGTTAGGCCTGCAACCTTTCATCGACATATCTTCAAGGAGATCTCTGGCCTTCTCTAGATTACCAACCTTGCAAAACCCATTGATAAGTGTAGTCTGTGATTTGATTAGCCCGATGGCCTGTTTGCACCATAATATCGAATATTTCAAGAGCTTGTTGAAGCTTTCCTTCTTTGCAGAGAGCATCAATAAAAGACCACATCTGGCGTATACCCCTTATCTAGCATCTTGTGAAGCATTTTGGTGGCCTCTTGCAATTGCCCTTCCTTGCAAAGTCCATCTATTAATATATTATAGGTAACTATGTCAGGTTTGCAACCTTTCTGTAACATCTCATGAAGGGGCTCCCCGGCCTTTTCCGGATTACCCACCTTGCAAGAGCCATTTATAAGAGTATTGTATGTGATTTCATAAGGCCGGTGGCCTGTTTGCTCCATAATATCTAACAGGCTGAGAGCCTGTAAAAACTTGCCTTCTTTGCAGAGACCATCAATAAACGCATTGTATGTGAACACATCTGGAGTATAGCCCTTATCCAGCGTCTCTTGAAGCATTTCGGTGGCCTCTTGCAATTGTCCTTCCTTGCAGAGACCAGCAATGAATGCAGTGTATGTGACAATATCAGGAGATATGTTATGTTTGGGCATGTCACATAGGAGTTTCCTAGCTACATCCAACTTGCCTTCCCTACAAAAACCATCGTTGAGAACAGTGTATGTGATAACATTTGGAGTGTACGGTTTATCCAGCATTTCATGGGGCACTTTTGTGGCCTCCTGCCATTGCCCTTCCTTGCAGAGACCATCAATAAATGCACTGTATGTGACAACGTCAGGACATATATTTTTCTTAGGCATCTCGTAGAAAAGCTCCCTAGCATCATCCATCATACCTTTCTTGCAAAGGCCGTCAATCAAAGTAATGTATGCAACGACATTGGGATTTAACCTATATAGTAGTTTCTTAGCATCTTTGAGCTTACCTTCTTTGCATAGTCCATCCATGAGGATGCTCAATGTGATTTCGTCAGGTTCATGGCCTTTCCGCAGCATAACAGCCAACAACCCGAATGCCTCGCGGGTTTTCCCTCTTTTGAATAGCCCATGTATTAGGGTATTAAACGTAATAGAATTAGGAGCCTGTTCTTTGACCACCATTTGATAGTAAAGGTTCACAGCATCTTCGATTCTGCCCTTCCTGCAAAGCCCTTTCAGGAGCGTAGTGAAGGTTATGATACCTGGAACATACCCATCTGCTTTCATTTCTTCGAACACTTTGAACGATAATCCACCCTACCTGTTTCACAGTGGCAATTGATGACCATGTTTAAAGTTAGGAAATCTGGAACAATACTTGCTTCCAACATGTCTGTAAACAGACAAGGCTATTTGGTGTTCATTTCCTCGGATGAGGCTCCTCAACAAAAGATTGCAGGTGAAGAGAGATACAGTGGATTTAGCTGAAAGACGCATATTGTTGCAGGTTTCCGCTGCCTTTCGAAGCCTGTTGGTGTTACACAAATTGTTAATGCGTTTCTCTGCATTGCCATTGGCATTGAAAGTGTGGGAAGAATCTGTAGAGCGAGGATCTGCACCGCAATTTGCATTGAGAGTGTGGGAAGGGTGTGTAGAGCGAGGGAGTATGGGAGCCTTTCAAGAGAGAAATTGATATGCGTTGTAGGGGGATTGTTTGGCAGAACAGAAAATGAAATGTTTGAAATAGAAAGCATGGAGAAGGAATTAAGATAGAGATTGAGAACAGTAACACCCACAACTTCAATCCTTGTTGCTGCGCGATCATATCTCCAGCGACGCATTCGTGCATTGTACGTTATATCCGTCTGCGTAGCCGTAGATTGATACCTTGATTTTTTTTATAAGAAATATGAAATAAAATTAGCATTTGCACTAGAAGTTGCATTTAAAACGCCGTAAGGCAATAGATAACATATAACACTATGTAAAGCAATCGATAACATATAACACTATGTAAAGCATTCAATAACATATAACACTAATTAACGCTTCTTTGCCCCACCACCTCTGCGCTGGCACCTGCTGTGCTCGCAACCAACATTCACGCAATTTCAAACGATCCCTCGCGCCAAACATTCATTTTTTCCATTCGCACAACCGGAACAGGTCCTCTCGAGCATTCATTTCTCCTGTTCACGGTGCTTGCTCACCTCGTAGGTCCGCTCGCAGTGCTGAATCCCGACAGGCTGTGCCCTAGGCGTAAGGTAAATTATACTCTGTGAACAATGACATCCACCATTTTGGCGGGCGCCCGAAAGGCCCATGCATACGAATTCCACCCTGTGCTGCTATAAATTGTCTACATTGGCAGCTCCCAGCGTCTGGCGAAACAGATACATTCAAGGTCTCCATTTGGGCGCAGGTTCGAGCGACGCTGAAGGTGTTTTCCCATTGCATCGTAATCAGTTACCAGATTTATAATGAACCACTTAGCCATTCAGACATCTTCAATAGTTTTTAGGACGTGGTTTAATGGTTAATAGTTAAGTAGGCAGGTCTAATCCCAAACAAAATTATATATATCTGAAAATTGCTCCAAACGCGGTCCAATCTCAAGCAAAATTATATATATTTGAAAACTGCTCCAAACACAATTTTTTTAGTTGAAAAAAATACAACAAACCACCGCCATTACAATTGCAAACTCAAGCTCCTGCATCCAGTGTGCTTGATTGTGTACTACCCACTTAGCCATGGAGGCCATGAAAATTAGATAATCCATTACCACTGCCATTGCAAGCTTCCTGCATCCACTGTGCCTGCCTGTGCACTTTGTCAGGTGCATAGTTTATTTGGGCTTTTCATTGGGGTGAGATTTTGAGTACAAATATATTCAATTATGTGAGAGGAATTTGGTGCACATTAATTTTCACATGCTTGCTAGGAAGGATGACCACGGAAAAATCCAAGGGCGCTAACCAGTGGAGCATTGATGTAAGTAGTAGGCTCAGACTGCCTGAAGTATGTTGCCACATTTGCTTTATCCTCCTTTTCAATTGAAAACATTTTCCAATGCTCCTTTGGTGTGGTGCCATTGCTTTCTGCAATAAATGAGTTATACCTTGCTATTTTAGCAACAAAAAATATGATTGCAAGTGAATCTCATTTTCATGTCAGATCAACAACCTTTTTCTCGAACTTTTTGTTTCTACTTGCTGAAAGAAAACTGTGTTTTTTTGTTATCAACCTTCAATATTTCTTTCATGTCTTCTCGAGCATTAACTTAGGCATTGTTTACGAAGGTACCATGCGATTGTGAATCCAACCTCCACTTCAATGACTTATTCCTTTGTGAGGTCCCAACATGAATCCTAGACTGTTTCTCCTTTTCCAAGGTAATGGTTATTAGAGTCTAGTGACTATCAGTAATACAAAGTGTTGGAGTTGATATTATTCCCTTGAGAGGTCCCGGCATGAATCCTGGACCATTTATCTTCCTCGATGGTAATGATTATCAGACATGTAGATGGTCAACCGAACAGTAAAGTTTACAAATCACAATTGTTGACAGAATGTAATCCAATTCAAAACGTGATGCAAGCTTTGGAAGTGTTTTACAAAACCAGAATTCTATACAGGGTATGATCTCTATAACTAAATCCTGATCAAAACATAAATTCTGAGCTCAATTAAGATCAGTGAAGAATCTATCAATATCTTAACTGGAAACAAATTTTGTTTTTGGTTGTGAGGATTGCCTGTGAACCAGTGAGACTCCTGTATCATTTTGCATACCATAAAAACCCTGTTTACATTGATTCTGCTGCCAGAGGACAACATCCCATGTGTGACAGATCATTCTCGAGGCTCGTACTGGTACTGCAGCTAGCAGGAAGTGTTGGTCTGCGAAGGCATTTTGTTAAATTCTTCTAATATTTTGTTCCATTCTGGGAAACTGTTGATATTTTCTGCTTGCTGCTCTTCCATTTTCCTCAAAGACTTTGTTGTTCTTTCAGCTTACTCCAAGATTTTGCATATTTTTACCACAAAATTGCTTCCGGTGGTTCCATCTTTAATTACCATCCAAGCTGGCACGATTTTTGCTTTGTTATCACTGAAATGTTATGGGGAGACACTGCAATGCAGGGGTAACATTAATGAGTTTAAATATACCTGGATTATCAGCTCTGAATCTTATGGCAACCCACCCACTCATTGGAGCGATTACTGTGTTGCGTTGAGGGGGATCAACAAGATTAAAGTTGAGCGGATCAGTTGCTGGGTTATAGTTTCCCAGTGCTTCTCCCACCACATAGAAACCGTAACCATGAAGATGCATCAGATGGTTCTCTGCCACGAAGATGTTTGTTGTCTCATATACCAGTTGCACTGTAGAATTGTATTCCAGTACTTTCACTTTTGTTGAACGTACAGGAGTCCAAAGACTTAGGGGCATATTATCTCCTGTATAGTTAAATGTAACCCCAGGATTTGAAGGAAAATCGGTTGTAAAGACGCCATTAATGCCGAAATAATTAGCTTGAAGCAGAGCGATCGTGGGCAATGTAAATGATATGTTGTCCATACTTGTCGTAAGCATCGTTCCGTTTGGGCCTACACAGGTCTTCCCAGTGGGGCACGAACGCAACCTGAGACCAACTGTGGAGATAGCCTGGCGTTTCAGTTCCTGCGCTGCACTGACGAGAGGACGTACTGTTGTTCTGACAACATGCATTCCTAGTCCCGTTTCCATTCTGCATGTGTCTGTTCCCCTTGCCATTGATCTAACGCTTGAAATTTGTGTAATCGTCTAACATCTAATCGTATGGTGCACAAAATGACACGTAGGCAAGGAGGAGAGTTGATTTCAGAGAGAAACGCCTTACGGCGTAATTAAAAAAAAAAAAAAAAAATCTAAGACTTTCAATTTAATAGCAATCCACAATTTGCTGCAACAATTACATCATTTGATAACAGCAAATAAAGATGGTAGAGAAAGTGTGCATGCCCTTACATAACAATAAGACATGCTTGCAATTGCATAGTATATGCTTGTAGTAAATTGTCTGGCAGAATGTCAAGTAGTTAGAACAATGAGAATTCTTTTGGCACGTGAACATCAAGAAGATTTCTAGTAGCCAGGGGCATCTTGAGAGAACTCTTTCATGGTAAGACAGATGCAATTTCCTCCTATGAAATATCAATTGGAGGCCTACTTCATCAACATATTTACATCTGGCAAGGCTAGTTCCTACTCCCTAGGTTATAGAGACAAAAGCAGAACAAAGGTCCAAGAGGAACTCAAGAAATCAGATAGGGCAGCTAGTTCCGATGAATCCCACAAGATTAAGGCAAGTCAACCTCCTTACCACTGCTTGATAGTGAGTCTTGTAGAAGGAAAGAAACCTACATACAACTCTACCCTAGCCGCTTCAAGGCGTCAAGTATAAGTGCAAACTAAGCACTCAATCAAATAACAATGTCGTGTTAGCAAAATAACTAAGGTTAAATGTAACACTATGAACTTCTCAGAAGAATCATATTGTCAAATAACAAATGCCCATACAACAATAGGCAACAAGGAAGCCACATAGCATATGTAGCAGAGAAGAGAACAAATTACAAGTACAAAGGAGAAAGAAGCCCCACGATCCAACCCATTTCTCCATCTCTAAAGAACAAATACATAGATGTACGTTCCTTTTAAGTAATGTCCTGTTAAAATCAAAATCTCACTAGTCTGCTGTTGCTGATTATTTTAAGTTGTTGCTTGTTCTGTTCTTTGTTTATTTTAATTGCTCCCGGACACCTCTGCTGAATCCCGGAAGGACGGACTTTGAAAGCACAGCCATCTTGCAACAATTCGGGAATGATTTAGCCACTGTACTCTTGCTTTTCTGGAAAATTCTAGATATAACCCAGAGACATGAAAAACAAACCTTGACACAACCAAACAACCAGAAATAAATGAAATGCACGCCAAGCAAATAGAACAGTGAATGAAATCGATGTATTTTTTTAATGGAAACAGGGGTATCTCCAACATGTTCTAATTTGCAACGCATATAGAGATGTGGACAGAAAAATATCCAGTCTTTTCTTCTTTCGCTGTAGATGCATAAAACTTATTAACAGATAGGGCATTGAGTACATAGATTTCAGAGTGTCATAAGTCTCAAGAAACAAGTATCTATCCACCTCTGCACAATAATGTTTCTCATCTTGAGAAGATTGGCTAAATGGCACATTTCCTTGAAAGGAAACTCTGAGAATGCATATGATTCATCCAATGGTTTGTCATGCAACGAAGGAAGTACTGAATTTATGAAATGAGTGGTCATGGAGTAGTTTCCAAAGGACAAACATCCGGTGTAATATCGATTCCCAGGAAACCATGAGATCGGTTTCCATTAATCGCAGCCTACTATTCCAAAAACGCAAATAAACAAGGATACAGAGGGATGTTTCTCCCTCGTTAGGGAACCTTCCTTTATTATAAGACATTAGCAAGACATAGCTTATTATAAGACATTAGCTAGACCAAAACTAATAACTAGTAACCGTCCAATGAAATTAATAGCAAACCAATCCTACCAGGAACGATCATCTCTATGTATTGAAATGCCTTGAGTCTGAAATCGGAATAAAAATAAAACCCTTCGAAATCAGTTAAACCTTTAAGATCTATGATAGGTTCAGACTAAAATTGAAACGATAAATAAAAAAGGCTCAACCCCCATCTAAATATTTCAGTGAAATTTCGGCGGACAGATGTTTAGGTGGTTAGCAAATTGGCTGAGTCAGCAGTTTACCACATTAAGAATGATGGAATGGCAGAGTCCGTATGGAATGACATATGTAACATAATAAAATGAACCCTCTAACAAATAATTCAAGCGCAAATATGAACCCTCGAAATACGAAATCACACATTTCAGTACTAGGTTGAGTTTCCAGACGACCTCCAGACAACCTTTGGCTTCGGGATTCATCTTTAGTGAAATTTGGCAGAATATATTTATAAATTATTTGTACAGCTCGATTCAGCCAGACTATCTTCTAAATTATTTGGGTTAACAATGGAGAGTTATGACTCATGAGTGTGAAGGTAGAAGGTTGTACCAACCGCTCTTCCACTCTTTCCTGACATTGCACGTACCAATTTCACTGACAATAAGTAAGAAAAGACCGCATGTACGCCCCGAAATAAATATCCTTCCTCCACTTCCCTGCAAGTTCACTGCACATGAGATGTAGAATGACTTCAATAACCCTAGGCGGGACAGCAGAATGCTTTCGAACAAAGTCATTATGAGAGAGAATGACTTCAGTTAACACAACATAACATTATTAGGGTTCTTTATGCCTATTTATTTGTATATATATATTATGTTCCTCCATTTTAATGAGTAACTTCACATAATCCAAAATCCAAAAGAATCCCAGCGACAAAAATAAAACAATGCAAACAGACTGCCGGCTTTAGCTATTTACCTAAACCGAATATGAAATAGAAATGACCATATCTACCTAAACTGAGTATGAACCAGAGATGGCCAGAAAGTAATCTAATCGAATCGATTCAAAGGCTATGAGTAAGGCAGAAAGCTATACTAATGACATATAATAAATGAAAAAGGACTTGCAATATTTTTCGTGCTGGGTCATCGCAAAATCAAATTCTCATCTCACCAAATTCATTCCAAACCAAACCATTCATGAAACTGCCTCTGAATTATAGAGAGACAGATGTTGAAATAACCAAACTGACCAAACGAATCTTCTCGTGTCATCTTCTTCCTCAATGGCAAGCCCTCTCTTCTCGTGTCTATTTTTCGAAAATGGCAAACCCTCTCTGTACCTGTTGCACGTCAGATTTCATTTCAAATTACGTCAAAACAAACTTTAGCAAATGACTATCTCTATCTCTATGGTTAAAACAATTGCTAAAACCCTTCCCATTAAAAACGTACCTGCTAGTAAATTCATTGAAGTTGAACATAACGGGTTTCATCTTTATCCATCTATCTTCTCTTCTGCATTCTAGAATTAAATAAAATCCCAAGAAAGCAATGCAAACAGGGTGGAAAAATTTGATAAAAGAAATAAAAATCAACAAAAAAGCATCCCTCATTTCAATCCAAAAAAAACAAGAAAGAAAATGGACTCCAAGACACTACATGCAAGTGGACTGCAAAACACTGCGTGCATGGCCATGTAGCCTACGAAGCAAATATGGACAATAAACAAGTAAAACCAATGCAATTCACAGTAAAGATAAAACAAAAATCAGAGCATGTTGTGTGGCATAATGTCTTATATAACCTCTCCCTCCCTTTCAAACGGTCACGCGCTCTGAACTAATAGCTTTTTTCTGAACTGATAGTCTTTTTGTTGGAGAAAGTGGTTCTCTCTGAACAATAAAGATCAAAAGCTTGTTTCAATACAACATTCATTAAAAAATTAATTTTCGACAACAGAAAAGAAAAAATAATTGCAATTTCATATGCCCTAAACATCAGTATTATATTTTTTTGAGTGAAGGGTTTGGAGAAAGTGTGTACATACATGGTCGAACTTCAGGGCAACGAGAGCGATGTCTGAGGACGGGCCAAAAGTAAAAGCAATTGAGGAACCAGAGCCATGGAAGAAGAAAAAATCCCCCATAGAAGAAATTGCGAGCCTTCTTCACACAATCGTCGAGCTGGGTGACTCCGAGGGCGCCATCAACAGTCGGCCACTGCGACCTCATCTCGAGCTCCCCATCGCTGAGATCCCAAGAACCTCGAATGCGACGCCTCTCCAAATCCACCTGCTCAGGTCTTCCGTTTGGGCCTGCTGTTCTGACAACATGCATTCCTGGTGCTGTTTCTATTTTGCTTGTGTCTGTTCCTCTTGCCATTGATCTAATGGTTGAAATTTGTGTAATTGTCTAACATCTAATTGTATGGTGCACAAAATGACAAGTAGGCAAGGAGGAGAGTTGATTTCAGAGAGAAACGCCTTACGGCGTAAAAATTCATTGAAGTCGAACATAACGGGTTTCATCTTTATCCATCTATCTTCTCTTCTGCATTCTAGAATTAAATAAAATCCCAGGAAAGCAATGCAAACAGGGTGGAAAAATTTGATAAAAGAAATAAAAATCAACAAAAAAGCACCCCTCATTTCAATCCAAAAAAAACAAGAAAGAAAATGGACTCCAAGACACTACATGCAAGTGGACTGCAAAACACTGCGTGCATGGCCATGTAGCCTACGAAGCAAATATGGACAATAAACAAGTAAAACCAATGCAATTCACAGTAAAGATAAAACAAAAATCAGAGCATGTTGTGTGGCATAATGTCTTATATAACCTCTCCCTCCCTTTCAAACGGTCACGCGCTCTGAACTGATAGCTTTTTTCTGAACTGATAGTCTTTTTGTTGGAGAAAGTGGTTCTCTCTGAACAGTAAAGATCAAAAGCTTGTTTCAATACAACATTCATTAAAAAATTAATTTTCGACAACAGAAAAGAAAAAATAATTGCAATTTCATATGCCCTAAACATTAGTATTATATTTTTTTGAGTGAAGGGTTTGGAGAAAGTGTGTACATACATGGTCGAACTTCAGGGCAACGAGAGCGATGTCTGAGGACGGGCCAAAAGTAAAAGCAATTGAGGAACCAGAGCCATGGAAGAAGAAAAAATCCCCCATAGAAGAAATTGCGAGCCTTCCTCACACAATCGTCGAGTTGGGTGACTCCGAGGGCGCCATCAACAGTCGGTCACTGCGACCTCATCTCGAGCTCCCCATCGCTGAGATCCCAAGAACCTCGAATGCGACGCCTCTCCAAATCCACCTGCTCAGGTCTTCCGTTTGGGCCTGCTGTTCTGACAACATGCATTCCTGGTGCTGTTTCTATTTTGCTTGTGTCTGTTCCTCTTGCCATTGATCTAATGGTTGAAATTTGTGTAATCGTCTAACATCTAATCGTATGGTGCACAAAATGACAAGTAGGCAAGGAGGAGAGTTGATTTCAGAAAGAAACGCCTTACGGCGTAAATATATTATCTTAATATTATACTTAGATACATCAATATCATGCGATTCCTCGAAGCTCTAGTTAACTAATCATCAAATTTCTTGAATAACATGAGCGCGCCATTACGAAATATCACAAATTATCTTTCGCTTTCAAGGGAATAATATCTCTGGCAATTAGAGATTGAGGTCCACTATGAAGTCCAGGAAAAATGGGGTTTTACCATCAAGTGCATCTGATAAGTAGCGAATTCTGGTCCGGTGGCTTCGATCTCCTTTTATGGTCAACAAAAAAGCTAATTGTAAGTATCGATTGTAGGGATTGCCTGTAGTTAGTTTTAAGGTTTATGAGATCCAACGACTTCAAATCCATTCAATATTCATCGAAAAGGAACAACGAGAGAGGAAAAGCATTTTACATGATACATGTCTAAAATAAAACCCAAGTTTAGGTAAAGAGCTTACTCAAAGGAGGGAAGTATTTGTGGCATAGCAATATTCATTAATGGAACCATAGCAACATTCATTAATGGAACCAAAGCAATTTTTGATGGGCTCTCCTCTCACTCCAATTTAGGGTTAGGTTCGGTTAAAGAAAATCACAGAGAGTTGATGTAACAGAAGAGGTTGATCGCAGGAATTTTAAGAAGATTCCGGCAGTTGCATATCTCGATCATGTAACCATCAGGATCATGGAAGAAAAGTTGAAAAGTTGGTATACGTACAATCCTCCATCCTTCACAATCTGTTTTTTTTATATTTTATGTCAATTTCTTGCCATGTCTTTTCCACTAAAGACATATCTAGGTACTGCAAGGCAAAAAGTCGATTCCCTAGCTGACATTGGTTTGAATATACACGATAACAGTGAGGGATACGATGAGGTCCAGGCTGTTGGAGAAGTAATAACCATTGAAGAAGTTTTGCAGTCTCTTCCACTTTGTTCCTTCCTGCTTGACCTGGTCTGCCCCGAAGGTCATATTAGACGGTTTTATTCTGATATAACCGATCTTGATACGAAAATAAACACCAGAAGGATGGATTGCCCGACAGAAGCTCTCTCGGATTTGTTCAATTTCTTCGAGAGGGCACTACAGGAATATGGCCGTAATCTAAGGATGACAACCTTGAGAATAAACATTCAATATCCATCAAAGACACACTAGCTCAGAGATCCAATAACCAATGACTTGCAATGGTCAGCTGTTCTTTCCAAACTATAACTGCTGAGAACCACTAGTAACTAAAAGGTTGCAAATATTGAGTTACAGTTCTACATGGGTAAGCCGGTATCTCATTTTGATGGTTGATTCTTCGAATATTTGGCAATGGGACTCATATAGGTAAGGTCAAATTTTTGACCGCAGCCATTTCAGTAATATATTAATTTTTTTAATATAAGTTATATTATTCAATGTTAAATTAATAATAATTAATACTTAAATCGATTGCTAGAGTTTTTCATTTTTTAAATATTTAAATGTAAATATGAAAAAATAATAAAGATAAAAGATTCATTTATATAATAATTTGACTACTAAAATCTATAATATTTATAATCACTACAATCCATGAAAAACATCCATACTAAACATCGCAATATGATAAAAGCCACTAACACAAAGGAAGGGTTCTCATAATTCAATGCAATATGATAAAAGCCACTAACACAAAGGAATGGTTATTATAATTCAATGCAATATGATAAAAGCCACTAACACAAAGGAATGGTTGTCATAATTCAATGCAATATGATAAAAGCCACTAACACAAAGGAATGTAAGTATCACAACATGATTCCATCATTATTATTGCTCTGGATTACAATAGGTTTGTAATTGCAAATTGAGTCTTGAACAAAAACTCTTCTTTGACACACTATGGTATATGCGTGAAAATGGAGAAGATAAAACAACTTTTCATTTATTTTTTTTTAAAACTAGAAACTGATTTGTCACCATAAAACATTTTACTTCTTAATCTCTTTTATTATGAAAGAAAATTTTAAAGCACTTTATTTTTTTTGTTTTAATAAAATCTAATAAAATCAAAATTAATATTGGTAAACAATGATCACCAACATCAATGTATTAGACATGTGCTAGAGTAGCATGGCATTCCCACATTGAATGCTTATGAAGTCAGCTTGAAGATAGTTAAGGTTAGATTGGGTGGTTGATTAATATGTCAACCAATGATCAATTGGGAAGTCCTAACTAATTAAAGCTATTCCTAACTAGCTCAAACCATAAAACCTAGATCTCAAGTGTACCTAACGTGATGAAAGTGACTAAGTGATCCTAATTTTAAGGGAGTTATAAGTCACACATTTTGAGTATAAATAGATGATCCTATAGGTTGGTATATGGATCAATACATTAATCTATTCACTATTCATTCCATTTGTTCAGTTATACTCACTTGTCCTTCAGTTTTGTGGTGGTATATATCAATGCCTCTTCTCTATCTAGGAATTCATAATTACCATCTAAAAAATTAACTAGTTTTCAAACATGGTATAAAAGTTAGTGATTTCAAATTGAGGATGATTTTTATAAGAAATTTTGGAGGTTGTTGGTTGTAGGTGCATTCATGTTTGAAATAGATTTTTGAAGTAGATTAAATTAGGTTTAGAGTTGCGAATAGGATAAGTGATTAAGAATTCTAAGAAAGAGCTTATGGTTTTACCCACAACTATGGCATGAGGGCATAAGATGTGGAAATGTTGTTAAAGAGTAAAGCTCCTTTACAGTTTATAAACATTATGGTTCTAAACTTTAAGAATGAACATAACAAATACATTATTAATGGGAACACAAATATGTTTATAGGAATCATGATAGCCTACATCTCCAAGGAGATTCACTTTCGTACAACCATGATCGTTTATCTAAACTCATCCCAGAAGAAGTCGAAGGATATGTTTGTTAAGATCAACAAGGGTCAGGTAATGTATATTGAGAAAGACATAGTGTGTCTATTGTGAGGGATAAATGGATGAGAAATAGTTATTAATGGGTTCTCTACAATATGAGGTCCCAATTATACTTCACACAATTTAGGGTAAGAGACCCATCCAGATTCTTGGGTGGTATCCATAAGCTTGGCTTTAAGAATAGTGTGAGGTATGGTTGGTCGTCATAGGAAGGGAAAATGGGATGTTTAAAATTAAAGTATCTAAATACAAAATGTGACTAATCTAAGCTAACAATTTACTAAGGGATATTTATATATAATATTATATATATAATATTATATATATATATATATATATATTTTAATTAATATATATATATATATATATATATAATAGGAACCAATGAGCTCATAAACATAAACCTAAATAACCAAGGAAACAATTAATTGATAACCAATACATCAAAGAATGTTAAAACTTACTAGAACAAATCTAGAATAGTCAATATTTTGATCTAATAAGTTCTCATTAATCAAATCTACAAAACTAAAATAAGTAAGCTTACGAGAAGAAATTATCTACTCTACATATTAATCTATGACCTAGTAACAAAATATCAAACAAAATACATACACGTATGAACTTGTTCAAGAATAGTAAAAAATAAAGACATGATACATGTAGGAATATAACTTCAGCAATGGCCTTGAAGGATTCTTACTATTGTAATAGTGAATACATAAGAACCAACCTCCTAGCTCGACTTTATAAGAGAATCATGGAATTAAAAAAATTGGAGCCCTTTTATTGAGAGTTTTACAGTTTTATAGAAATCATTAGTAACTACCCCTTATGTTTATTAAGCCTCTTTGCGGTTTGTTCAACTCTTTAGCTTCTCATGATTTGAAAATATTAATAAAAAATGCTTACAAACCCTCATAAATGAGGCTTCCAATTGTTATAATTTGATTGGATACTCAATTAAGAGCTTTAGGACTTCTTGAAGATAGACCACCTAAACTTCATAGTATGATGCAATCATCTTGATCCTATTGGGAACCAATCTCTCCATGAATACATAATTGTAAGGACTTTTACTCAAAATATACAACTATTTGCATCAAGCCATGCTATAAACACAAATATTCAACTGAATAACATAGAATTTTCAAAATATACATTAACATTAGTAGATAAAACATACTTGCAGAGAGAAGAATGAAAAATAGATCTTACTGGAAATTTGAGGTTGTAACACCATTAATATCCTTCTAGCCACACTAAAGTATTGGGGGCAACTCTCCACCCAAACTTGGATAGGATGTAACCAATATCTCTTGTAGCCATCACTTTCAAGTCCTCAATCAACTTACTACTGCTAGTGCCCTTTGTCTTGTAGAATTCCCTTCCTCAAAGAATGAGCGAATGAATGAATCCTTCTCATCTCCCTTTTCCGCCATGTTCCAAAAATGGTAAGGGGAATTGAAAGGGATCCGCATGTGCACAATCCATGTGTCATCATGCCAACTTTTATTTATTTTTATTTTATATATATTTGTTCATAATTTTATTTGTTATTATTATCTATACTTCATTATTTATTATTACCGTTTCTTTGTTATTTTTTGTTTTCATTATATGTTATTTTAAATATTTAAATATTAAATATTATTTAATTTAGTATTATTACCATTACTACTACCACTGTTATTTTTATTTATTTATTTATTTTTTATTGTTGTTGTTATTATTTATTAATGCAGGGCATTACATACTCCCTGTCTTTACAGAACTTTGTCCCAAAGTTAAGTTTATTCATTTACTATTTTATTTATTTACTACCTCATGTTTGCCTTACACCCTCTGTTGAATTAGTATACCAATAGGCATAAAACATTCCACAACAATGGGGAGATCTTGAGAAATCTCAAGCCTCTTTTCCAACTTTCAGAACTAGGCATATAACCTCATTGGTCAATACCATAATGTAACAACCCTCGTTAAAAAATCCATGTAAATATAAAAGTATAATACCATGGTTAGGGGACATGTATTCCAAGTTGAATGGCGGGAAAAAACATCCTAGTGGGGTGTCACTTCGGTTTATTATGACTAATGAAATTGGCAAAGGGTTTGGAAAGGCATGATTCATTTATTGACATTTTATTTATGAAAATAAAGGAAATTAGGAGAAAAGGAAGGTGAAAGGTCACTTGCTGCATATGAGGAGGAAATTGAAGGAAAATAATGGAAAATGAAGAAAATAAAGGCTTGATTGATCAAAAGGCTTTTGAGGATCAGTTGGCAAGCTTTTGCCCATGCTTGGTCAGTGTAACTTTTTGTTAGTTTAGTTTTGGAGCTCTCTCATTATTCTCTCTCTCTCTCTCTCACACACTTTGACACTTAGAGTTTTCTTGGATCACTTTGGAATTGGATCAAGAAAGGAAAATAAGGTAAGGGTAAGGAAGGAGCAAGTAAGGAAGTGCAAGATCAAGCAGCTACAACGGGCTTTGCTTGTAGGTGATGAGTTGCATGTATGTTTTCCCTACAAGATTTGGCATACATGGTATTACATGTGGTTCTTTGTTGTCATGACATGGGTTTTTCTAGGTGTGTCAGTGTTTCCATCCTAGCCTTTCCATTTTCGGATAGCCATTGTATGATGGGGTTCTCATGTTTTAGTTGAGTTGAATTACCGGATGGATTCAAAGCTGAGTGAGGTGGATCTTCGAAAGAAAGAACACATGGCCTAGTGATCCCTGAACCACACTATGGATTGCGGTAAAGAGAATGGCCTAGTGACCCCTTAACTGGACTTTAATTTGTGGTAAAGCAAGGTATTGTGTGCCTCAGGGGGCCTAGGAATCCTCAAATAGTTAATGGCGGGATATATGGTAAATCCTAGAGGTGGTCACCCTTGATTAGGCCTAGGAATCCTTGCCAGTGAATGGTGGGATATATGGTAAAGCCTAGAGGGTGGAGTCTCAGTTAGGGCCTAGTGATCTGGTGTGGATTGTGGTAAAGCGTAGAGACTAAGAGACAGGAAAATTCCTCACGGTGTAGGTGGAGAAATCCAGTAGCATCCATGCTTGTTTTATGTCCTAGTGATTTGGGATGGATTGCGGTAAAGTCTGGTTCTATGGATGAGTGTGAGGTGGTGTAGCCTTAGGAAGCCTTGGTTGAGTTTGGTTTTAAGTCCCACATTAATGCTTGGAATATGTTATGGGGGTGATTATTTGAAAGAAAGATTTTGTTCAACCAATCTATGGTCTGGTGTTTTGTGGAAGTCCCAAACCTAGTTGACCTTTCCATTCATTAGTATGAGGTTATTTCTCCTTGTTATTTCATGAGTATTATACTGGTTCATATGTGGATTATATGGCTATTGTTTCCTTGGTATTTCTGTTGTTATTATGCTAGTTATGAATATGTACTATGATAGTGGTGATGTTTGGATCCCATCATGTTTTTACTTGTAAATGAATAAATAATGTATATATGGCCTAACAGATAATAATGTAGCTAATGTGATAAGGAAACAATGCCACATAGCGAATTCAAATACGTATGAGACCCCTATGCTTAGTTATGTTGTTAAGACCTATAGCTTTCATGTTTGTGACATGTTTAATGAAATTCATGTAATGTATAGTAGGGGTCTAGTGTAGTCATTGTCAATGTTTTTTACAAATGTATCATTGTTCTATTGTATAAATTCATTTATGAAGGTGTCATTGAGTTCCAGGCAGTGACCTGGGTTTTGGGTGACCCGAACATAAACAAGAATGCAAAAAATTACAAATATAACCATAAATGTAGAGATGCAGTAGAAATAACACTTCATTTCATTAATATCAAAATACTAAAATAGCTCCTAAACAGAATGGAAATAAACTAGCTCGGGTGATGGTAGCTTATCTTTAAGAAGAGATATGATGGCCACATGCCTCTGAACTTTGTTACAATGAGGCTCAAGGCATTATTTATCATTGATTGCCAAGGGAAAGCCATAAACAACCAAAACCCTAACCCTAGGAGATGGAACACGAAGGGTTTGTGGGCCCCGTTAGGGTTAGTTGGGCAACCAACTTCACGTGGTCATAACTTGGTCATATGATCTCTCTTTGGCACATATGATACTTTGTTGGAAAGGTCTTTCCAAATACTACAGGATTGGTGGTAGGCCCCTACCTACAACTATAGGCCTATTATAGACCTCAAAAAAATGTCGTTTAGGGGGTTAAAACTACTTCGAAAGTTCAGGGCTTGGGAAAATGCTAAAAATAGTAAATGCTACAATAAACTAGGAAATAGATGAAATTGACTGGAGGTCTAGGTGGAATAGGCAGGTGGCTACCAATAACCACCTGGATCAGTCCTCCCTCCTTAGGAAGCAATGGTATCCATTGCGTACAGGGCCTACATGAGGTGAGAGAATTTCTGTTGAACCTGGTCCATGGTGAACCACTTGCCTTAGTGAAGGAGTTGGCCTGCTTTGACAACTCAATATAGTTGGATCCTCTGTTGGTGAGTTTTCTTGATCTCTGTGTCCATGATCTAGTAATTTGTGTCCTATTCCATGTAGTCCAGGTTTAGCTCTGTTGGTATGAGTTGTTATGTAATGTTGGATGTGTCCAACAATGGTGGAAAGTATGGCCGAAGGCAATCTACATTAAACATTGGGTGTAGACCAAGGAATGATGGAATGCTAAGCTTGAAGGCATTGCCCCCTACAGCCTTGTTCATGGTGTATGGCCCATATCGGAGTTGGTAAAGCTTGTTGTGGGGTCCAGCGAGGCACTCCTTTTGAAAATGTAGAGAAACTTTGTCCCCCACTTGGAACTTGTGCGACCCTCAATGCTGATGATGCTTCTTCTTGTACTTACATTGGCTCTGTCAAATATAACATGCACTTGTTGGTGGATGTGTTGAATGTTCTCAATGAAGATTTTATCCCTGGTGCTTTGGACTGAACATGAGTTGAATCTGCCTGAGTAGCTTCAAATGGTATAGCCACATCAATGGGAGATAATGGTTGAAATCCTAGCCCTACCTGAAAGGGGCTATGACCCATTGAGACATGGAGAGCTTTGTTGTAGCTGTGCTGGACATAGGGAGGTTTTCATCCCATGTGCGTGGATGATTCGAGTTGTACATACGCAGAATGTATATGATCATCCCATTGACGACCTCTATTTGGCCATCAGTTTGGTGTTGGAAAGAAGTGGACTTAGTATGTTTGGTATTTAACATCAATCAAAGACTTGACCAAAATTCACTTAGGAATTTGATGTCTCGATATGAGATAATGGACTTTGGGATCCCAAAGTGTACCCACGCTCGCTTAAAGAAGATATTAGCAGTGGCCTTTGCTGTGATACTCTTCTTGTAGGCCACCATGATGGCCATCTTAGATAATCTTTTGATGACCATGAAAATGCATTCATTGCTATGCTTAGTAGAGGGAAGGTCTATCATGTAATCCATGGATTTGGATTTCGAAGGTCTACTAGGAGTAGGAAGACGAGTATATAGGCCTTTCTTCTTGATGGATAGTTTGGAAATGGCGTAGGAGGTGCATGATCTAATGTACTTCCCAACATCCTCATGAAGGTTTGGACAATAAAAATACCTGTACAATACTACCACCATTTTCTCTACTCCAAAATGTCCAGTGACCCGATTGTAGTGCACCTCCCAAATCATCTTGGCACACTCACTTGATGGAACATAGATGTGTCCCATGTGGCATAATAGTGCATCTTGGAGGTGAAAATTTGGAACTTTCCTACCTTCTAGGAGTGTCTGTTATGTGCTACTGAATTCTGGATTACTCTTGTAAATATGCGACCACCCCAAAGTCTCGTGCCCACAGGAGTTGAGCACAATGATCAACACCATGACTAATGGTCAGTTGAGGCAGTTTGCAAAATTATTGGTGCTTCCCTTCTTGTACTTAATGTTCAAATGGAAATGTTGCAGGTATGTGGACCATTTCTGATGGAGATCATTCTGCAACTTCCCTTGTGTCTGTATGGATTGCAGGGGTTGGTGGTCTCTGTGGATGACCATTTCCTTCCCCATAATGTAATGATTCCATTGACGACATGCTTGCATAATGGAATACATTTATTTGTCATAAGTAGGATAATTTTAGACCATGTTTGAAAGTTTCTCACTGTGGTAAGCCACTAGATGCCCCTGCTGAGTAAGAACTACAACAATAACATAGTCGAAGGCGTCTTTCTCAATCTCAAATGGTTGTTGAAGGTATGGTAATATGAGCATTGATGCAGAGAAAAGGTGATGCTTCAACTTGACAAATGCCTTCTGTTGGGTTTCAGACCAGAAAAGCTGTGCTTTTGCTCCACTCTTAGTGGCTTGACTTAAATTCCAAGTGATTTGAGAGAACCCCAACACAAACCTGTAGTAGAAATTGGCAAGACCCAGAAAGTTGTGGAGTTCTGGTAGAGTGGTTGGGGCTGACCAATATTGAATGACTTGTATCTTGGATGGGTCCACATGCACACCCTGATCATCAATGATGTACCCCAAATATTAAACCTGGGTCATGCCAAAAGTGCATTTCTCCAAATTGGCACACAACTTGTGATGTCACAGGGTTTGAAGGACCTATCGAACATTGTGGAGGTTCTCTTCCCAAATATAGTTGAAGATCAAGATTTCATCTAAGTACAACATCACAAATGCATTGATGAAGGGTCACAAGATGTCGTCCATCAATCTCATGAAGGTTGCAGGGGCATTCGTCAACTTGAAATGCATGACCAACCATTTGAAAAGGTCCTCCCGCGATTTGAAGGTAGTCTTCCACACATCAGTGTGTTCGATAGGCACTTGGTGATAATCGAAATTCAAGTTAATATTGCTAAAATATTTGCCCCCCTTGAGCTATTCCAACAGGTCATCAATCTATGGGATTGGGTACCTATTCCCAACAATGATCTTGTTCAACACTTGATTGTTAATAAAAGCCTCCAGGTCCCATCCTTCTTTTGTACTAATATAATCAGGCTCTCATAGGGTGACGAGCTTAGCCTGATGTGCCCTTTTTGCAATAGCTCATGAATTTGCCTCTTTTTCTCATCATTCTCCAGATTAGAGTGTTGATAGATCGGTCCATTGGGTAGCGACGTGCCAAGGGTTAGATCAATGGAGTGCTTGACCTGATAGTGTAGAGGTACCCTTGTAGGTGAGGTGAAAATGTCCTTGTACTCCTCCACAACTTTGTCCATCTACTCTTGCTATGCGGAGGAGCTCTGTCTAGAAGCCGTGGCTAGGGGTGATTTTAGGGGCGAATGTTCGCCCTGGCGAAATTAAGGGGTTTTAAATTTTTAGTGGGCGAATATTTTGTATCATAGTACATTTTTACAAATCACCTCAAATAGCCCACCTTATTTTAAGGGAGATGGTAAAAAAGGTAATTTTAGCCCTTGAAATTAGGAGTTACATTCTTCCACTTCGCCCATTTTCAAGAATAGGTTTTATTTAAGTGAATCCTATGGGCCAAAGGCCCAAATACCATATTTATAAAAGAGGTATGGTAAATTAATAAAAATATAAATAAATGAGAGGTATGGTAAATAAATAAAGCATTTTTTACATTTACTCCATAAGTCACCTTATATACATGCAAGGGTGTAAACAAATAAAAATATAAGTAAAGTGGAGGTATGGTAAATAAATAAAACGTCTTTTTATACTTACTCAAAAGGTATGGTAAATAAATAAAAATATAAATAAACTAGACTTGTGGTAAATAAATAAAACCTCTTTTTATATTTAGTCCATAACCCTCGTTCTATTTATGAAGGCTCAAAAAAGAGGTTTTATTTAAGTGAATCCTATGGGCCAAATGCCATAATTGTAAAAGAGGTATGGTAAATTAATAAAAATATAAATAAATAAGAGGTATGGTTACCAAATCAAACATTTTTTTATGTTTACTCCATAAGTCACCTTATATTTACGAACATTCAAAAAATGTGTTATATTTAGGTGAAACCTATGGGCAAAATACTATGGGACAAATACCATGGACTAGATTATTATTAATACCATGACAAAAACATTATTAACCCTAATATTAGTATTAAAAAAAAAAATGGCACATGGTATTGACCCATGGTATTCACCTGGAATGTAGCCTATGTAAATGGGGGAATTAAACCAGCATAGATCCATCTTTACTCTGGATCTGCTAACCCCCGAGAGGTATCAAATATCGTGAAATGTAAACTAGCATAGAGTGAAAAAATATTTGATCCCTCTCGAGGCTTGGTGGATCAAGAGAAAAAATGGATGTTGTAATTTAATGTACGTTAAAAATTTTAGCTTGGTTAAAATAAAAAATAAAATAAAAATCAACTATTAATTTTATTAATTGTTATAAATTACTAATAGTAATTTTTAAGCTCCAGGTTTTTGATAACCCATGGTTTTACCCATGTAATACATTGTACATGTGAGCATAGACTATTTTTTTAAAGGGGAAATTCTATCATCTTAGATCCATCTTAATTCTGGGTCTACCAAGTTCTTAGAGGGATAAATAGATTTCATCCCCCTAACAGTGGTAGATGTGGAGTTAAGATGGATATAGGTTGGTTTCTATGAAAATGAAGATATTAAATAGACTTAGGAAATTATATTGTAAAAACATCTTAAGGTGAATGATTAAAGCATAGACATTAGACAAGTATATTTGTATACTTCTGTTTTAAAATGAAACAAATCCAGGGCTAAAAGGAATGGATTGATTGCACTAGTTATCCTTCTATAACTTTCCAACATAAGCGGGCGTAAACAGATTGTAATTTGGGTAATTTTTCTAACTGCAAACAAGAACATACTTGTGTATTGGCAGGGTGGTTACGAGGTCCCTAGAAGTGATGAATT
>APFE031263970.1:8332-59681 GCA_000404065.3 Pinus taeda | reverse complement strand
ATGGTATTGACCCATGGTATTCACCAAAATGGCACATGGTATTGACCCATGGTATTCACTTGGAATATAGCCAACCCTAATATTAGTATTAATAAAAATAAAAATGGCACATGGTATTGACCCATGGTATTCACCAAAATGGCACATGGTATTGACCCATGATATTCACTTGGAATATAGCCTATTTAAATGGGGGAATTAAACCAAAATAGATCCATCTTTACTCTTGATCTACTAACCCATATCGTGATATGCAAACTAGCATAGAGTGAAAAAATATTTGATCCGATCAAGAGTAAAAATGGATGTTGTAATTTAATGTATGTTAAACATTTTAGCTTGGTTAAAATAAAAATAAAATAAAAATCAACTATTAATTATTTACTAATAGTAATTTTTAAGCTCCAGGTTTATGATAACCCATGGTATTGACCCATGGTATTCATGTGAGCATAGACTATTTAAAGGGGAAATTCTATCTTAGATCCATCTTAATTCTGGGTCTACCAAGTGCTCAGAGGGATAAATAGATTTCATCCCCTAAGATGGTAGATGTGGGTTAAGATGGATATAGGTTGGTTTTTATGATAATGAAGATATTAAATAGACTTAGGAAATTATATTGTAAAAACATCTTAAGGTGAATGGTTAAAGCATAGACATTGGACAAGTATATTTGTATACTTCTGTTTTAAACTGAAACAAATCCAGGGCTAAAAGGAATGGATTGATTGCACTAGTCATCCTTCTATAACTTTCCAACATATGCTGGAGTAAACAGATTGTAATTTGGGTAATTTTTCTAATTGCAAACGGGAACATACTTGTGTATTGGCAGGGTGGTTACGAGGTCCCTAGAAGTGGAGTAAACATATTTTAATGTGGGTAATTTTTCCAATTGCAAACAGGAACATACTTGTGTATTGGCAGGGTGGTTATGAGGTCCCTAGAAGTGATGAATTTGATTTTTTCTTGGTTTATATATAGTATTAGGTTTTTTCTCATGCTTTCTGTGAATGGCACGGGTGAATTTTATCTTACACCCACTAGGTTATCATATGTAATTTCAGTAATTTTGATTTCAAAAGATATTTTGAAGAAATGCAATGATTTCATTTGTGTATTCAATAAACACAAGATTTTATAATTGAGTAAAATATTCGCCATGCCTGGTGAGAGATTTGCCAAAAAATTATATATACATATCATATTATTGATAAAACCGCCTTCCATTTTTCCTATATACCATGGAGATTCGCCCATTTATTATACATGTAAATTTAGGGGGGGTTCTTAAAATTTTCCCTGGCCGTGGCCACAACCTTGTTCTTTCCCTGAGGGTGAATCATAAGGAAAACAAATTTCCTGGTATGGGAAATGATCTTTCCGCATTGTTTTGCAGTGATCAAAGAGATGGTGATAGGCAGGGCTACCTATGGTATCCTCTACAACTTATTTCCCAAAGTAATAATCACAGAGCGAGGTATAGACTCACATAAACATGCTGCTTCCACAAGTATGGTTTTCATAATAATACATCACAAAATTCAAGAGGAGCAACATCATACGATAACTCATCTATGAAGGGATTGATGCTATAGGAAAGGCGACACTACTAGTGTTACACAATATTTTGTCACACCTCCTGATCACTTCCTGTTACCATATCCCAAAGTGCCAAAACATTGACAATTGTGAAACATATCCATCATGACATACAAACCAAAATTTCACTAAAGAATCAAAGGAAAACTGCCCCGAGTCAATTCTGAAGAAGGTTAAATAAAAAGCTAATTTTTAGGGCTAGCACATTTTTCTACACTGCCTGCCCATGCTAATGGAAGGTTGTGCTATTCTACCCTAGCGCTGACAGCAATGGTTTTGATATGAACACCCGCACTGAACCTCTTTTGGTAGGTTCTCCCAAACTAGAGGAGAATCTTCATGCACGAGAACCTTTGAGAACAACGAGATGGATATTGGTTGTTGTTGATATGGTCAATCTCTCCCATTTGGACCACTTGATCTTATCATCATGGGATTTCCCCTTGAGATGTGGACCTTCCTCCTTCTTTTGGGGATCCATAACTCCCCCTCCCTTCCTATAAATCAAATCCCTTGCATCTGGTTGGTCATTGATTGCTGCATTCCTATGATGAGATTATGCTTTCATAATGCCCATTCTAACTTGGAGAAGGAGTGCTTGAATAGTCTTTTCTTGGACTTGGACATCGAACAAAAGGAGGTCTCCAACATCAAGGAATATGTTGTATGCTTCCATTTTTAGCTTATTAATATATACATCTGATGTCCACTTTCCATAATTGTGTAAATGTTTATGCTTTTAGCTTAATATACCTTGATCTATGAACTAGTTTATGTTTGATGTATGCCATATATGCTCTTGTATCTTGCATAGTTCTTTGATCTTCCTTGTAGGTATTTAGACATGAAGAAAAAGTAAGGAGCGAGGCCTGGAGTGAAAGATTCAAAGTCATTTCCAAAGGATTGAGTGATTAGCATTAGAGTGAGGTAGGTTTCTCCTTCTCTTTGCATTTGTTAAACATATACTAGGAAAGTGTATGTTAGTTTGTTTAGTTTATTGCTAGACCTACTCATTGGGCTAGAGGGTTCGTCTCTGTCTGCAGAAGGGATTTACCTTCAAAACACTTGGATGACGCGGAGATCTCAGCCTTGGTGAAGCCACTAGATGGTGTATGACTGTGGATGTTTTCTAGTCAGTAGGGCTAACTGCTTCACAACCTCTGCTGAAATGAGGTTCTTTTGGCTCCCGCTGTCAACAATGAAATGCAACAGATACCCTTCACCCACATATGTGAGTGGAAGGGGCACTCACCTTCCTCTAGATATTTAGGCTCATTCTTCTGGATCTTTGTGGTGGCCACGGTGGCATTGGGTTCCATGTCAATGATCTGATTCCATTTTCCATTCCCCTTATCAGATTTTGAATCAGAGTTGAAACATGCCTCTAATTCAGAAGCCTTTAGCTCGACCACCAGTGACTGCTTGGCTCGACACTCACTTGTGTTGTGAGTGGAGCTCTTATGGAACTCACACCATTTTCCTATGTCCTTATTTGTCTTAGTGGTGTTTTTCTTTGCTTACGGCTTCAGCGGGTTGTCTTGGGCTACTTCGCCTTGGCTTTGTCCTTTTCTCTGTGGTTTGGGGGTGCCTTTCCTTGCCTTGGATTTGTAGATCCAAATAGAGACACTTCACCCACATCTATGAGTGGAAGAGGCACTCCCCCTCCTCTAAATCTTCAGGCTCATTTTTTTGGATCTTGGTGTTGGCCACGGTGGCACCGGGCTTCGCGTCAATGAACTGCTTCCCCTTTTCATTCCCCTTGTCAGATTTTGAATCAGAGTTGAAATGTGCGTCCGATTCAGAAGCCTTTAGCTCGACTACGAGTGACTGCTTGGCCTAACACTCACTTGTGTTGTGAGTGGAGCTCTTATGGAATTCACAACATTATCCTCTATCCTTATTTGTCTTTGTGGAATTTTTCTTTTCTTACGGCTTTGGTGGGTTGTCCTGCACTGCCCACCTTGGCTTTGTCCTTTTCTCTGTGGTTTGGGGGTGACTTTTCCTTGCTTCATATTTGCAGATCCAAAGTCTTGCTTCTTCTATTTAAACTTTTGCTCAATCTTGACAACGTATCAGTACATCGTGCTGAGCAAGGAGATGTCCAAGAATTCCATCTCATCCTGGATGTACTTGTGTAGACAACCACGGTACTTGAGTACCAAATTTCACTCGGAATCCTCGATACCCAACTTCGTGTGAAGGATATGGAATTTTTTTTTGAACTCTGGCACATCTTGGTCCCTTCCCTGTCATAGCATGGCCCACTTTACGTATTTATCTTCAAAGCTCTTGACAGGGTAATATTGTTCCTTGATGGCGTCTCCGAAAGAATTCCAAGTGGGTGCAGCTAAAAACAAATAGGATTCCCTCTCGTCCTTTTGTTCACAGTGGCTTTCCCACTAGTGCTTGACGTGTGGGGTGGCTTTGAGAAGTGAAAAAGGAATATTTTCCCTATTGGAAAAGTCATTAATTGAAAAATATCCTTCCAATAGATTCAATCATTTATCTATGATGTTTGCATCTATCTAGCCCTCAAATATGGGAATAAAAAAGTTAACTTGTACCTTAAAAAGAATGGCACCTCGAGAGTGGCTGTTGGATGAAGATGTGTCGCCTGGGGGTAGCTGTTGAAGGATCTAGGCAAAGTTATCGATCATCACGTTCCTTTGTCACTCGAGGGCTTCCTCAAGAAATATTTTGAAAGGATTTCCTACCCCCTCGTCTTTCTTTTCTTTTGCCATGATAGGTCGTCAATGTTTATGAGGCTAGTCTTGTAAAGAGTCAACCAGTTCGAGCCCTAACTCCTTATACCCTGACCTCGTTGGGGACATGCAAAGAAAAACTGAGAAAGAGCGGACTGATCTGATACCATTGATCCAAACTTAAAAATGAATTGAACAAATTAAATTGATAACCATAAAGATAGAGATGCAATAGAAATAACACTTCATGTCATTACTATCAAAATACTGAAATATGCTTACAAACAGAATGGAAATAAACTAGCTCGGGCGATGGTAGCTTATCTTTGGGAAGAGATGTGGAAGATACATGCTTCTGAACTATGTTACAATGAGGCTCAAGGGCCTATTTATTATTGAAAACGAGGGTAAAATCCTAAACAAACAAAACCCTAACACCAGGAGATGGAACGACAAGAGTTTGTGGGCCCCATTAGGGTTAGTTGGGCAGCCAAATTCCCGGGGTCATAACTTGGTCATATTATCACCGATTGATGTGTATGTTACCTTTTTGGAAAGGTATCTCTGAGTACTACATGATTTATAGAAGGCCCCTGCTTATATCTCTAGGCTTGCTGTGAACCTAAAAAAAACGTCGTTTAGGGTGTCAAAACTACTCCAAAAGTTCAAGACCTGAAAAAACTGCTAAAAATAGTAAATGTTGCAATAAACTGGGAAACGAATGAAACCAACTGGAAGTATGGGTAGAATAGGTGGGTGGCTACCAATATCCATCTATATTAGTCCTCCCTCCTTAGGAATAAATAGTCCCCATTAAGTGCAGAGCGTCCATGAGGTAAGGAAATTTTTGTTGAATCTAGTGCCTGGTGAATCACTTGCCCTGATGAAGTAGTTGGGCTGCTTTGACAACTCGATATAGATGGATCCTCTATTGGTGATTGTTCTTGATCTATGTGTCCATGATCTAGTCAGTTGTGGCCTATTCCATGCAGTCTAGGTTTAGCTTTGTTGGTGTGAGTTGTTTTGCAATGTCGGATGTGTCCAACAATGATGGAAAGTATGGCTGAAGACGCTCTACATTGAAAACTAGGTGCAGACCAAGGAATTGTGGAATGTTGAGCTCGAAGGCATTTCCCCCTAAAACCTTGGTGATGGTGTATGGCCCATATCAGAGTGGGCGAAGCTTGCGGTGGGGTCCAACGAGGTGCTCCTTTTGTAAATGTAGCCAAACTTTGTCGCCTACCTAGAACTTGTGCGACACTCAATGTTGATCATGGCTTTGTCCAATATATCATGGACATGCTGGAGGATGTGTTGAATGTGCTCAATGAAGCTGTTACCCTTGTTGACTTTGAACTGGACATGAGCCAAATCTACCTGAGTAGTTGCAAATGGTATGGACACATCAATGGGACATAATGGATGAGATCCCAACCCTACCTGAAAGGGGTTATGGCCCATTGAGCTATGGAGAGATTTTTTTGTAGCTGTGCTAGACATAAGGGAGGCTTTCATCCGATGTGTCTGGATGCTTCAAGTTTTACATGCACAAAATGTGTACGATCATCCTATTGACGACCTTTGTTTGGGCATCAATTTGGAGTTGGAAAGTCGTGGACTTAGTAAGTTTGGTATCCAACATCAACCAGAGACTTGACCAAAATGCACTTAGGAATCTGCTGTCCTGATATGAGATAATGGACTATGGGAACCCAAAGTGTACCCACACTTGCTTAAATAATATTTTAGTAGTGGCCTCTACTGTGATACTCTTCTTGCAGGCTGCCATGGTGGCCATCTTAAAGAATTTTTCAGTGACCATGAAAACACATTCGTTGTCATTCTTAGTAGAGGGAAGGTTCAAAATGTAATCCATTGAGATGGATCCCCAAGGTTGACTAGGAGTAGAAAGAGGATTATATATGCTTTGCTTCTTGATGGGTGGTTTGACAATGGCACAAGCGGTGTAGGAGCTAATGTACTTCCCAACATCCTGACAAAGTTTTGTTCAATAGAAATACTTATGCAATATCACCACTATTTTCTCTACTCCAAAATGTCCAATGAACCGACTATAGTGCACCTCCCAAATCATCTTTGCACCCTTTCTTGAAGGAACATAGATGTGTCCCAGGTGGCATAACAATGCATATTGGAGGTGAAAATTTGGAACTTTCTTACCTTCCAAGAGTTTTTAGTATGTGCTGTTGAATTCTAGATCACTCATGTAAAGATGCGGCCACCCTAAAGTCTCCTGCCCACAGGAGTTGAGCATAGCGATCAACACCATGACTGGTGGTCAGCTTAGGCAGTCTAAAACATTATTGATGCTTCCCTTCTTGTACTTAATGTTCAAATGGAATTATTGTAGGTGTGTGGACCATTTCTGATGAAGATTGTTATGCAAATTCCCTTGTGTCTATAGGAACTGCAGGGGTAGGTGGTCAATGTGGATGACTGTTTCCTTCCTTAGAATGTAATGCTTCTGTTGAAAACAAGCCTACACAATGTAATACATTTTTTTTCATAAGTGGGATACTTTCAGGCTATGTCTGAAAGTTTCTCACTATGGTAAGCCACTATATGCCCCTACTGAGTAAGAGCTGTGCTGATAACATAGTCAGAGGCATCTCTCTCAATCTCAAATGGTTGCTACAGGTGTGGTGATGTGAGAACTAGTGCAAAATAGAGGTGATGCTTCGACTCGAAAAATGCCTTTTGTTGGGTTTCGAACCAAAATAAGTTTTTTTTTTCACTCCACCCTTGGTGACTTGACTTAAAGGCCAAGTGATATAAGAAAACCCCAACATGAACCTGTGGTAGAAATAGGCAAGATCGAGAAAGCTGCAGAGCTCTGTTAGAGTGCTTGGGGCTATCCAATCCCAAATTAATTGTATCTTGGTTGGGTCCACATGCACACCTTGCTCATCAATGATGTACCCCAGATATTGAACCTGGGTCATGCCAAAAGTTTAATTATCCAAATTGGCACACAACTTGTGTTGTCACAAGTTTTGAAGGACCTGTCGAATATGGTGGAGGTTATCTTCCCAACTTTGGTTGAAGATCAAGATGTCATCTAAATAAACTACCACAAATTCATTGGTGAAGGGTTGCAAGATGTTATCCATCAATCTCATAATGTTACAAGGTAATTCATCAACCTGAAGGGCATGACCAACCATTCAAAAAGGCCCTCCTTGGATTTGAAGGTAGTCTTCCACACATCGAAGGGTTCAATGGGCACCTGGTGATAACCAAACTTCAAGTCAATCCTGCTAAAATATTTGCCCCCCTTGAGCTAGCCAGAAAGGTCATCAATCCATGGGATTGGGTACCTATTCCAAATAATGATCTTGTTCAGCACCAGATAGTCAATACATAGTCTCGAGGTCCTGTCCTTCTTCTGTACCAATACAATTGGGCTCCCAGAGGGTGATGATATTGGCCTAATATTCCATTTCTTCAACAACTCCTAAATCTACCTCTTGATCTCACCATTCTCCAATATAGAGCATCAATAGATTAGTCCATTGGGTAACAACACATCAGGGTGTAGAAATTCCCACTGTAGATCAACAGATTATGCAATATACTAAAGCAAAATACAAGATCTACTTCTACAACGAAATTGCGGAATCTTAATCAAATTTGAGAAAGATCAAATAGAACACATATAACTGAGAATGAGAAATCAATCGCACATGAACACAGAAGAATACTCTGGGGAAAGACTCAGCTAAAAAGCTCGATCTCTGTATTATCATACAAGTGGAAATATGTTCAGATTACACAAAGAATTATCTCAAAAGCTATTTTTCTCTCAGTACAGTCGAACAATACAGCTCACAGACTGAATACAAACAAGATATGCCTTCCCTCAGACCTCCATGCCTCCTATTTCCTTGCGCAGTTTCTCTTGGGGTCCAATGCTACCACCTGTGTGAATTACCTCATCATAGACTCATCAAACCAAAAAGTAACTGCATGCAAGAGATATCCTCCGTGGAATATTCTTGCAACTGATAGCACACTGTCCCATCATCTGATCTCAACTGGGTCTATGTCTGAACTGACATGCATGAGTTATTTATGAGAGAATATTCAGTTATCTGAAGTGCAGTAGTTACATGCATGCATGCGTTAACTAACTAAACTCACAATTAGTTCAACAAACTATTTGAACTAATCTAACTAGACTTAACTCCGTTAACTGAGCTAACTAATTACAACTCAAAGTACAACTCGTCCTGATCTCCTTTAATCAAGGGATAACTTCCTTAATCAATAGAGAAACTGTTGCATGTCTTCACATAGACTTCATGTTTGATATTCTACAACTAATTAAATCAAGATGAATTAATTAATTATTTAAAAAACAACTGCTAAGATCAAATTTGAATTTGAATTCTCAATTTTAGTTTAGGGACTAACTAAAATTGGAATGTAATCGAAATGCTATTTATAGTAGTGCTAATTTTAGCACTTCTATTTTTAGCATTTCTTGTTGCTATTTTCAACACAGGGGTCAGATTGATGGAGTGTTTGACCTAACAGTGTACAGGTACTCCTTTAGATGAGGCAAAAATTTCCTTGTACTCCTCCACGAATTTGTCCATCTACTATTGCTACGAGGAGGAGCCCTGTCTGGAAGCCATGGCCACAACCTTCTTCTTGCCCTGAGGGTGGATCATTATGAAAACAAATTTCCTGGTTTGGGAAATGATCTTACTGCACTGCTTTGCAGTGATCAAAGAGATGGCGGTAAGCATGGCTACCTCTGGTATCTTGTACAACTTATTTCCCAAGGTAATAATCATAGAGCGAGGTCTAAACTCATATAAAACATGCCGCTTCCACAAGTATGGTTGTCCTAAAAATACATCACAAAATTCAATAGGAGCAACATCACACAGTACCTCACCTGTGAATTTCTTTATGCTGTAGGGAAGGCAACAAAATTAGCTAACGCAGAGTTATCGTCCTTGTTGAAGCCACTCGATGGTGTATGGCTGTAGATGTGATGTAGTTTGTTGGCCCAACTGATTCATGAACTCTGCTTAAATGAGGTTCTTTTGTCTCCCTTTTTCGACAATGAACTACAGTAGAGAACCCTTCATCCATAATCTCTGAGTGGAAGGGGTGCTCCCCCCTCCTCTGGATCTTCAAGCTCATTCTTTTGGATATTGGTGGTGTCCATGGTGGCACTAGGCTTCACGTTAATGATATGCTTAAATTTTTCATTCCCCTTGTCAAGTTCTAACTTAGAGTTGGAACATGTGTTTGATTTAGAAGCCTTCAGCTCGACCACCTGTGACTACTTGTCCCAACACTCACTTGTGTTGTGAGTGGAGATCTTTTGGAACTCAAACCATTTTCCCATGTCCTTCTTTGTATTTGTGGTGTTGTTATTTGCTTGCGGCTTTGGAAGGTTGTCCTAAGTCATCCCACCTTAGATTTTTCCTTTGCTCTATGGTTTGGGGGTGCCTTTTCCTTTCTCCAGATTCACAGATCCGAAGTCTCACTTCTTCTATCTAAACTTCTACTCAATCTTGACAGCGTATTGGTACACCATACAGAGAAAGGATATGTCCAAGAATTTCATGTCGTCCTAGATGTACTTGTGTATACAACCATGGTACTTGAATACCAAATTCCACTCAGAATCCTTGATACCCAACTTTATGCAGAAGGCATGGAAAAAAATTGTGAACTCTGACACATCTTGGTCCCTTCCTCGTCATAATGTGGTCCACTTTATGTATTTATATTTGTAGCTCCTAACATGATAATATTGTTCCTTGATGATGTATCATAAATAATTCCAAGTGGGTGTAGCTAAAAAAAGTGAGGATTCCCTCTCATCCTTTTGTTCACAGTAGGTTTCTCACTAGTCCTTGATGTGTGGGGTGACTTTGAGAAGTGAAAAAGTAATATTTTCTCGATTGGAAAAGTCATGAACTGAAAAATATCCTTCCAACATATTTAACCATTTCTCTAGGGTGTCTGAATCTATTTTGCTCTCAAGTATAGGAATATCAAAGTTAAATTGTACCTTAAAAGGAGTGGCACCTCAAGGGTGGCTGCTATATGAAGATGCATTGCCTATGGGTAGTTGTCGAAGGATCTAGACAAAGTTATCCATCATAGCGTTCCTCTCTCACTCAAGGGCTTCCTTGAAAAATATTTTGAAAGGATCTCTTGCCCCCTCGTATTTATTTTCTTTTGCCATGGTGCCCATCAAGGTTTATGAATATGGTCTTGCAAAGGTTCAAAAAGTTAGAGCCCTAACCCCTTATACCTTTACCTTATTAGGGACATGCAAAGAAAAATAGAGAAAGAGAAGACTGCTCTGATACCACTGATCCAAACTTAAAAAAGAACGCAAAAAATTACAAATATAATCATAAATATGAGTATGTAACATAAATAACACTTCATTTCATTCATATCAAAATACTGAAATATGCTTACAAATAGAATGGAAATAAACTAGTTTAGGCGATGGTAGCTTACCTCTAAAAAGAGATGTGGTGGTTACATGCCTCTAAACTATGTTACAATGAGGCTCAAGGGCCTATTTATTATTAAACACCAAGGGAAAATGCTAAACAACTAACCCTAACCACAGTAGATGGAACACTAAGAATTTGTGGGATTTGTTGGGGTTAATTGGGCAACCAACTTCCTGGGGTTGTAACTTGGTCATATTATCTTTGTTTGGCGTGTAAGATACCTTGTTGGAAAGGTCTCTCTGTGTACTACAGGTTTTTTGGCAAGCCATATGCACTAGCTTGCTACAGACTACAAAAAAACACCGTTTAGGGGGTCAAAATTTCTCTGAAATCTCAGGACCCGAAAAACTACTAAAAATAGTAAATGCTGTAATAAACTAGGCTACGGATGAAAATGATTGGAGGTCTAGGTGGAATAGGTGGGTGGATACCAATATCCACCTGGATCATTGGGCCTGAAAAAGTGTCACAAGTACTAAAGTCGCAGGCACAACACTAGGGAAAAAGTCCCCAGAAGCTCCCTTGCCCTTGCTGTGGGAGTTTATGGAGCCTCCCAGACAAACGCTTGTCCATATCAAGGGAGCGTCCATGGGTTTAATGCACTAAAAATTTAGTTGGTCTCAGGGATTGGTTACTTGAGTGGTTGGGATGGTTCTTGGGAGTTATCTTGCTAATGTGGAAAGTCCGTGTGGTGTGTTTTTGTCGATTCCACTTCCTTAAGATGACTTAGGAGGTTGAATCCCATTATAGTGACATCTTGTCACATATTTTCCCCGATTGGATGATTACTTGGGTAGATGTGGGATGAAGGTTTTACAAAGTGGTATCAGAGAGAGTTGCGCTCTCTTTGGGTCATATCTAATACCACATAGTGGTATCAGAATATGTTGTGCTCTCTTTGGCTCATACATGATACCACAAAGTGATATTAGAGTAGGTTTCGTTCTCTTTGGATGGTGTCTAGTTTCCATTCTTTTGGGTGATATATGATACTAGAGAGTGGTATCAAAGCATGGTTCAACACTTGGACTTGATGGGCAGTGTGTTGGTCATGCATTCATGTCGATTGCATACATGTGTTCTCTATGCTTGTGGTCTATGAAATTTTTGCATATGAATGGTGGTGTTCATATTTTCAGTGGAGGTGGATTGTGTGTTGTTGGATGTGGTCATCATGAGTGTATGTTGATGTAAATGCATTTGTTATGCATGTTAGCATCTATATGTTGTTATGCATGCATTTTCATGGTTAAGGTTGTTGTCCATAAGATCATTATATGCATTTTAGGTCATCATGATGTTGTTGGTATGTTATGATGCTGATGTGTTGGTTGAGGTAGATTAGGAGATGCAGATAAATGAAGTATACATGAGGGATACATCAACAGAATGAAAGAAGTATGATTTGTGGCATGTTAGGATAAGCATGAATGGAGAAGAGACACTGGAAGTAAGGTTGTTTGATAGAGACAATGTGGTTTTGGATGTGTAGTGCTACTATTGTGTATATGTTGCACATATTGTATATTTAGTGATTGTACCTATGGTGTTGAGTTCCTGATGTATATATGGTGTTGTGTCCATATTTCATATGCAGTGTTGGGTATAGATGGTGCTATGTACATGTTGTATATGTATTTCTATGTACATATGGTGTTTTGTGCATGTTTTATATATGTTACTATGTACATATGGTGTTGCATGCATGACTGTACATGTGCTGTTGTGTGCAGGTGGTGCTGTGTGCGTGTCGTGCATGTGTTGTTGTGTACATGTGGTGTCATGTACATGCTATGCATGTGGTGTTGTGTACATGTGGTATTGTGTACACATTGTACAGGAGGTGTGATGTACATATGGAGTTGTATACACGTTGTGTAGGTGGTGTCGTGTAAATGTGATGCTGTACACATATTGTGCAGGTGGTGTAGTGTACAGTTGATATTGTGAACATGTTGTACATATGGTACTAGTGTACATGAGGTATTGTGTGCATGTCGTACATGCTGTTTGGGCATGCAATACTATATATGTGTATTGTGTAGTTGTGGTATCGTGACATGTGTATTCGTTGTGTTGTACCATGTGTACATATTTGTATTATGTTGTAAACTGAATGTAGGAGTATGTATTGTGTTGTGTTTTACACCAGGTGTAGGTGTATGTGTTGTGATGTATATCAGGTGTAGGTGTATGTGTGGTGATGTATATCAGGTATAGGTGTATGAATTGTGTGGTGTTGTATGCCTTGCGTGGTTGTATGTGTGTGATGCACACTATGTGTATGTGTACATGGGAGAGAAGCAAAGGCATTGAGTGTTTTCCGGGCGTGGAAACTGATTTGGTGTGTGTACAAAAATAACAAAGGAAAAAGTAAGGACCGATGAAGGATAAGTATTAGTACTTTATTTCAGTTTTATTATACATATGACCTATGCTTATGATTTATGATGATTATATTTGATCTATGATTCCGGTTCATGATGATTTCATGTGATTCATGATTTTAAATTTATGATGGTTGCGTTTTGAGCTAACCATAGGTGATATGTTTATACATAAGGATTTGATCGAAGATGCTACTTTGACTTGTTGTGACAGGAAGTAAACATGATTGCAAGTGTACTTTGTTGACAAGCTACCAACGAGATATGGTGTAAATCTATTTAATTTATTTTAAATCTAGTGGAAATTATTTTCTTGGTATAGGAAAGCATGGGAAATGCACGGGTTGGATGGTTGAAATTGTTAGCAAGATTTAGTAGAAAAAACAAAAGGAATTGGAACAAGAAACAATATGCTAGTAACGTACTTTAGGAGTAGGGCCATTTTGGGACACTAGTACCCAATAGTGTCCATTGATTTCCATGAGCATGCTATGAATAGCATGATGGTGTTTATGCATGTATATGCCTTGGTTGTTTTACCTTCTGATGCAAAGAAGCCTTGCCAAGGGATGGATCACCCAGGATATGGAATGTTGGGCAACATGGAAGGTGAGTGACTACATGAAAGGGGTGGCTGGATTTCCCGAGGGACTATGTAGAAAAGAAGAGAAGGTTGGGGATGGATTAGTTTTGGTCGTTAGAATTTCCAGATGGAACCAGATGCACATTGGGAGTGTGCCCGGAGTTGGTAACCATTTGCTGAGAGGACAAGTGGCATAGGGTTTTAATGTTGGACATTAGATGCAACTTTGACTTTGGCAGTGGATTCTGGACTTCTTAGGAAGGAAGTGAATCCTGGTAGTACTTTTGAGGGTGGTGGTGTAAGCCTCTAGATTCCCTTGTTGCTGATGCATGCATCATATCCTTTATTTGTTGGTTAAGAAAATGTGCATATGTGTATATCATTGTAAATACTGTATTAAGCTAGATTTATAAAGCTCTATAGACAGTATGGTTATTTTCTTGTTGAAGCAAATATGTATAAGTAAATGTGGTTGTTATTGTAAATACCGTAATGAGCTGTGTTATAAAGCTCTAGTAAATGGTATGGTTGTCATGTTTCAACAATGATCATTGTAAATACTACAACGAGTTGTGTTATAAAGCTCCATAGGCAGTATGTTTTGTTTTCAATGGTTTATTGGTTTGTAGGTGTCATTGAACATCGAGGACAATGTTCCCCCAAGGGGGAGGGTTTTGTAACAACCATGGTTAAACAATACATGTAAATATAAAAATATAAGACCACGGTCATGGGACACGTATTCCAAGTTGAATGGTGGGAAAAAACATCCTAGTGGAGTGCCAATTCAGTTTATTGTGGCTAAGGAAATTAGCAAAGGAAATGGAAAAGGCTTTGGAAAGGCATGAGACATTTATTGGAATTCTATTTATGAAAATAAAGGAAATTAGGAGAAAAGGAAGGTGAAAGGTCACAAGTTGCATGTGAAGAGGAAATTGAAGGAAAATAATGGAAAATGAAGAAAATAGAGACCTCACTGATAAATGGGCTTATGAGGGCTAGTTGGAAAGCTTTTACTTAGATTTGGTCAGTGTAACCTTTTGTCAATTCAGTTTTGGATCTCTCTCTCTCTCTCTCTCTCTCACTCTTGGACACTTAGAGTTTTATTGGAACACTTTGGCATTGGATCAAGAAAGGAAAATAAGGCAAGAGGAAGGATGGAGCAAGATTTTGGGTTGTGTTATATTCTTTCCATGACTAGTCCATGTAGTTAACCAGGGGGTTAGAGGGGGGGCTGGAGGAGCCCCCCTTTTGTTGCGTCGATTGCACAGCGGGGGGGCGGGTCACAGGGGGGTTTGAGGGGGGCAAGTAGCCCCACTCTACGGGGTTTGGGGCAGTGCTTTGGGGAATTTTTTTTTTTCGGCCCTATATTAGGTTGGGCAGACCTACCTATGGTTTTGTGCATGGTTTTCACACATGGTTTTGGATGCAATGGTTTTCGATCCATGGTTTTGGACGCAGTGGTTTTTGGTCCATGGTATTGGATGCTTCGACATGTATAAATATGTATTGTAACATTGAAAGCAACATAATGAACAATCAAGTTGGTAGTCTCGATTTTGGGATACAGGGGAAAATCTTTGTGTATATGTGTTTTATGTGTTATGCTCTCTCATTGTTTATTTTCTATTCTTAAAATTCGTATGCAGGTAATTTCTGTATGGGGTTAAAACCTACATTTGGTATCAAAGCTGTTTTGACTTCAAGGGGATGCCTTTGTTGTTGAGGGGTTTCGCTTGGGCCTGTGGTAGACCCTGTCCAGTGGGAGATATGCAGGATCGATTCTGGTGGTGAAAGAAGATGGCGAGCAGTGGAAAGATAGAGATCAAGAAATTTAATGGTTAGAGTTTTAAGTTGTGGAAACTCAAGATGGAGGATTTGTTGGTGGATAAATATCAACAGATCGCGGTAGATCCAAGTACTAAACCAATTATAATGTCCAATGAAGAATGGAAGAAGTTGGATCGAAAGGAAAAGTGCACAATATGATTGTGCGCCTCAGATTTAGTATTGCTGAATGTATCAGGGGAAGCTACGGATAAGGCTTTGTGGGACAAGTTAGGGCTTTGTACCAATATAAGTCTCTGGTGAAGAAACTGTTCCTACGAAAAAAAGTTGTATAACCTGAGGATAAAAGATGGAGACTCGGTGACAGAGCATCTGAACGCATTTAATACTGTGGTAAGTTAGTTATTATCTGTTGATATTAAAAATTTAGATGAAGATAAGTGCATCAAGTCGTTGTGTTCTCTACCAGATTTGTGGGATAGTCTGGTTATTGCAATAAGTAGCAATGCATTTGCTTGTAGTTTGATGAAATAGTATCATCCTTGCTGATGGAGGAGATGAGACGAAAAAATATGGAGAGCCAGAATGGTGATGCCTTGTCTGTACGAGGACAGTCCCAGAACAAAAACAAAAATAAGTCATCGAGTGGGAGATATAAATCTAGAGGGAGATCTAAATCTCCAAGAACCTGTAAAGGTGATGTGCTGGAAATGCGGGAAGGAAAGACACTACAAAAGGGACTGTAAATCTAAAGCTCCTGACAAAGGAAAGGGATCTGATTATGCTCCTTTTGCAGAGGTGAAAACCATCTCAGATGAAGGTGGGGATGTGTACTTGGCTTCTTCAGGTACACATGTAGATAATGATGCATGGTTTATTGACTCAGGTGCATCCTTTCACTTCACTCCCCATAAAGAGTGGTTCTGTGAGTATGAGAAATATGATGGTGGTGATGTCTTCTTAGGGTATGATAGGAAGGCTAGAATCCTTGGTCATGGAAAAGTAAAGTTGAAGTTGCAAGGTGGAAGGGTTAGAAGACTTTCAAGTGTTCTGCATATTCCTACATTGGGTAGAAATCTGATTTCTATAAACAAGTTGAATGATGTAGGTGAAAAAACAGTGTTCGAGAAGGATGCCTGCAAGATGGTTCGGGGAGCACTAGTATTGATGCGGGGAGTTTGGATTGGAACTGTATACAAGCTACAAGGTAGCACTGTTGTTGATGGGTGCAACAGTTCTGTGGTTCTTGAAAGTGGAGCAGAAAATATAGTGGTCTCTAGAGAGAAGACTATGATGTGGCATCAAAGGCTTGGACATATTGGAGAGAAGGGCCTTCAAATACTTCATGGTAAAGGTATGGTAGAAGGTATGAGTAATAGCTCTCTGGATTTTGATTTATGTGAAAATTTTTATATGGGAAGTAAAATTGGGGAAGTTTCCCCTCTGGTGGCAAGAGGGCGAAACATATATTAGAGCTTGTGCATAGTGATGTGTTTGGAACTGTGAAGGTTCCATCACTGGGTAAGTCTTTGTACTATGTATCATTTATAGATGAATTTTGAAGGAATACATGGATATATTTCCTTAAGAATAAATCTAAAGTCTTTGACAAGTTTAAAGAATTTAAGGCTCTGGTGGAAAACTAGACAGAGAAGAAGGTGTTGAGGATAGATAACAGTGGAGAGTTTTGCAGTAAGGAATTTGAAAAATTCTGTAAGAAGTGTGGTATAGCATGACAAAGGACTACTCCATATACACCTAAGAAAAATGGAGTTGCAGAAAGAATGAACAAAATGTTGATGGAAAGGGCAAGAAGCATGCTCAGTGGTTCTAGGTTAGAACAAGAATTCTGCATAGAGGCGGTGGAGACAGCATGTTACCTGGTCAACGGATCACCTTCATCAGTGTTGGAGGATAAGACTCCACAAGAGGTATGGACTAGTAAGAAACCCTCTCTTTCACATTTGAGGATATTTGGATGTGATGCATATGTACATGTTTCAAAGGAGAAAAGAACCAAGTTGGATAGTAAATATGAAAAGTGCATCTTTATTGGGTATAAGGATGTTTTGAAGGGTTATAACCTTTGGAACCCAATAACAAGGAAGGTTATGTACAACCGAGATGTGGTGTTCAGAGAGATGAAAGATGTTATTAAACATGAAGTCCCATCAAAAGAATCTGAGAAGATAGAGTTTTAGCTAAAGGAGGAAGAATCAGACTCTACAACCGAAGAGGAATCAGAAGATGAAGATCCAAAAACTCAAGGTGTGAGAAGATCAGTTCAAGAAAGAAGACAACTAGGAAGGTATAGTCCATCTGCTTTCTGTTCAAATTTTGCTTTACCTATTATTGAAGATGATCCCAAAAATGTGAAGGAAGTAGTAGATTTAGAGGATGGAAAAATCTGGGAAGAGGCCATGGTTGATGAAATGGCATCTTTGCACAAAATTGAGTCTTGGGATTTGGTGGAGTTGCCGACTGGAAGGAAACCCATTGGCAACAAATCGATGTTCAAGAAGAAGACAAATGTAGAAGGAAAGGTGGAGAAACACAAAGCTCGGTTGGTAGCAAAAGGTTATTCCCACGTGCCGAGAATTGATTTTGGTGATATTTTTTCTCCTGTTGCCAATGTAGCTTCTATTAAATTACTTCTATCTATTGCTGTTTCTTTTGATTTTGAGGTAGAACAGATGGATGTGAAGACAAAATTTCTTCTAGAAGAGGAGATATACATGAAGCAACTTGAAGGTTTGCAGTGAACAGTAACAAAGAACTGGTATGCAAGTTAAATAAGTCTCTGTATGGGTTAAAACAATCACCAAGGATGTGGTATCAAAAATTTGATACATTTATATGGGGACTTGGCTTCACTAGAAGGAAAACAGATCACTATGTGTATTTTAAATTAATTGGTGACCGTGTTATTTATTTGGTCTTGTATGTGGATGATATGTTGCTAGTTGGAAATGACAAAGAAATTATCCAGGATTTGAATACCCAATTGTCCTCCAAATTCGACATGAAAGATCTTGGTGTTGCAAACCATATTTCGGGCATGGAAATTAAAAGAGATCGAGCAAAGAGGAAGCCCTGGTTAAACTAGAGGAAGTATGTCGAGACAATACTGCAAAGGTTTAATATGCAGGATAGTAAACACGTGAAGGTTCCTATTCCTGTAGGTGTGAAGTTATCTTCTAAACGATGACCCAAGACACAAGAAGAGGAAGAGGACATGTCCCGTGTTCCATATGCAAGTGCAGTCAGTAGCCTAATGTATGCAATGGTCTGTATTAGACCAAACATTGCACATGCAGCGGGAGTATTGAGTAGGTTTATGTCAAAACCAGGAAATGAGCATTGGATAGCAGTGAAGTTGGTTTTCAGGTATTTGCGTGGCACTAGTGATTATGGTTTGTGCTACTAAGGAAGACTAGGATTGGACGGAGTGTTGGATATCTGTGGCTTTGTTGATGCAGATTGGGATGGAGATCTAGATCAAAGAAGATCTACAAGTGGGTATGTGTTTAACCTACTTGGAGGTGCAGTCAGCTGGATGAGTAAGAAACAATCTATAGTGGAACTATCAACTACAGAGGCAGAATACATGGTAGCCACTCATGCAAGCAAGGAAGCAGTTTGGTTGCAGAGATTGTGTTCAACTATGGGGTTAGCACAGGAAGCTATAAGGATAGAAAGTGGCAACCAAAGTACAATTTTCTTGGCAAATAACCTTGCTTATCATTTAAAGACAAAACACATTGATGTTTAGTATCACTTTGTGAGGGATATGATAGAAGAAAAAATGGTGTCACTGGTAAAGGTGGACACTTTGAAGAATACTGTAGATGTATTGAAAAAATCTGTGTGCTCTAAGAATTTCTCTTAGTGTAGAGAAAGAATGGGTGTTGCAAGGCTGGATAAATGACTAAGCTCTCTTGTGGTCCCCTGTCGAAAGAAAACAACAAGTGGGAGAATGTTGGGTTGTTTTATATTCTTTCCATGACTAGCCCACATAGTTAATCGGGGGGTTAGAGGGGGGTCGGAGCCCCCCCTTGGTTGAGCCGATTGCGTAGTGGGGGGGTCACAGAGGGTTTGAGGGGGGTGGGTAGCCCCCCTCTATGGGGTTCAGAGCAGTGCCCTAGGGAATTTGTTTTTGGACCCTATATTAGGTTGGGTGGACCTACCTATGGTTTTGTGCATGGTTTTTTCACATGGTTTTAGATGTGATGGTTTTTGGTCCATGGTTTTGGACGCGATGGTTTTCATTCCATGGTATTGGATGCTTCGACATGAATAAATATGCATTGTAACATTGAAAGGAACATAATGAAAAATCAAGATGATAGTACCGGTTTTGGGATCCAGGGGAAAATCTCTGTGTATATGTGTTTTACGTGTTATGCTCTCGCATTGTTTATTTTCTGTTCTTAGAATTTGTATGCAGGTCATTTCTGTAAGGGTTTAAAACCTACATTTGGTATCAGAGATGTTTTGACTTCAAGGGCACACCTTTTTGCTGAGGGGTTTCGCTCGGGCTTGTAGTAGACATTGTTCAGTGGGAGATCTGTGGGATCAATTCTGGTGGTGAAAGAAGATGGCGAGAAATGGAAAGATAGAGATGGAGAAATTTAATGGTCAGAGTTTTAAGTTGTGGAAACTCAAGATGGAGGATCTGTTGGTGGATAAAGATTAGTAGATTTTGGTAGATCCGGCTACTAAACCAACAAGAGTGTCTGATGAAGAATGGAGGAAGTTGGATTGGAAGGAAAAGGGCAAAATACGATTGTGTGTCTCAGATTTAGTATTGCTGAATGTATCAGGAGAAGCTACGGCTAAGGCTTTGTGGGACAAGTTAGGAACTTTGTACCAATCTAAGTCTCTGGTGAATAAACTGTTCCTATGGAAAAAGCTGTATAACTTGAGGATGAAAGATGGAGACTCAGTGATAGAGTGTCTGAACACATTTAATACTGTGGTAAGTCAGTTATTATCTGTTGATATTAAAATTTTAGATGAAGATAAGTGCATCAGTTTGTTGTGTTCTCTACTAGATTTGTGGGATAGTCTAGTTATTACAATAGGTAGCAATGCATCTTCCATGCAATTTGATGAAATAGTCTCATGCTTGCTGACGGAGGAGATGAGACAGAAAAATATGGAGATCCAAAATGGTGATGCCTTGTCTGTACGAGGACGGTGCTAGAACACAAACAAAATAAGTCATTGAGTGGGAGATCTAAATCTAGAGGGAGATCTAAATCTCCAGGTTAACTTGTAAAGGTGGTGTGCTGGAAATGCGGAAAGGAAGGGCACTACAAAAGGGACTGTAAATCTAAAGCTCCTAAAAAAGGAAAGGGATCTAATGATGCTCCTTTTACAGAGGCAAAAATGACCTCAAATGAAGCTGGGAATGTGTACTTGGCTTCTTTAAGTACATATGTAGATCATGAGGCATTGTTGATTGACTTAGGTGCATCCTTTCACATCACTCCCCATAGAGAGTGGTTCTACGAGTATGAGAAATGTGATGGTGGTGATGTCTTCTTAGGGGATGATAAGAAGGCTAGAATCATTAGTCACGGAAAAGTAAAGTTGAAGTTGCAAGGTGAAAGGGTTAGAAAACTTCTGGGTGTTCTGCATATTCTTGCCTTGGCTAGACATACGATTTCTCTAAGCAAGCTTAATGATGCAGGTGTAAAAATAATGTTTGAGAAGGATACCTAAAAGATGGTTCGGGGAGCACTGGTATTGATTCGGGGAGTTCGGGTTGGAACTCTGTACAAGTTACAAGGTAGCACTATTGTTGATGGGTGCAATAGTTCTGTGGTTCCTGAAAGTGGAGCAGAAAATCTAGTGGTCTCTGGAGAGAAGACCATGATGTGGCATCAAAGGCTTGGACATATTGGAGAGAAGGGCCTTCAAATACATCATGGTAAAGGTATGGTAGAAGGTATGAGTAATAGCTCTCAAGATTTTCATTTATATGAAAATTTTGTATATGGGAAGCAAAATCGGGGAAGTTTCCCCTCCGGTGGTAAGAGGGTGAAGCAAATATTAGAGCTTGTGCACATTGATGTGTTTGGACCTGGGAAGGTTCCATCACTGGGTAAGTCTATGTACTATGTATAATTTATAGATGAATTCTCGAGGAATACATGGATATATTTCCTTAAGAAGAAATCTGAAGTCTTTGACAGGTTTAAAGAATTTAAGGCTCTGGTTGAAAACCAGACAGAGAAGAAGATAAAGGTGATGACAGATAATAGTGTAGAGTTTTGCAGTAAGGAATTTGAAAAAGTCTGTAAGATGTGTGGTATAGCACGACAGAGGACTACTCCATATGCACCTGAGCAAAATGGAGTTGTAGAAAGAATGAACAAGACTTTGATGGAAAGGGCAAGAAGCATGCTCAGTGGTGCCGGGCTAGCGTAAGAATTCTGGGCAGAGGCGGTGGAGACACCTTGTTACTTGGTCAATAGATTACCTTCATCAGTGTTAGAGGATAAAGCTCCACAAGAGGTATGGATTTGTAAGAAACCCTCTCTTTCACATCTGAGGATATTTGGGTGTGATGCATATGTACATGTTCCAAAGGAGAAAAGAACCAAGTTGGATAGTAAATTTGAAAAATGCATCTTTATTGGGTATAAGGATGGTTTAAAGGGTTATAAGCTTTGGAACCCAATAATAAGGAAGGTTGTGTACAACCGAGATGTGGTGTTCAGAGAGGTTAAAGATGTTATTAAACATGAAGTCCCATTAAAGGAACCTGAGAAGATGAGTTTGAGCTAAAGGAGGAAGAATCAGACTCTACATCTGAAGAGGAATTAGAAGATGAAGAGCCACAAACTCCAGGTGTGAGAAGATCAATTCGGGAAAGAAGGTAGCTAGAAAGGTATAGTCCATCTGCTTTCTCTTCAAATTTTTCTTTATCTATTACTGATGATGATCCCATAACTATGAGGGAGGAAGTAGATTTAGAGGATGGAAAACTTTGGAAAGAGGCCATGGTTTATGAAATGGTATCTTTGCACAAAAATGAGTCTTGGGATCTGGTGGAGTTGTCGGCTGGAAGGAAAAACATAAACATCAAATGGGTGTTCAAGAAGAAGACAAATGCAGAAGGAAAGGTGGAGAAATACAAAGCTCAGTTGGTAGAAAAAGGTTATTCCCAGGTGTCAGGAATTGATTTTGGTGATATTTTTTCTCCTGTTGCCAAGGTAGCTTATTAGATTACTTCTATCTATTGCCGCTGCTTTTGATTTTGAGGTAGAACAGATGGATGTGAAGACAACATTTCTTCACGGGGATCTGGAATAGGAGATATACATGAAGCAACCTGAAGGTTTTGTGGTGAAGGGTAAGAAAGAACTAGTATGCAAGTTAAAGAAGTCTCTGTATGGGTTAAAACAATCACCAAGGATGTGGTGTTAGAAATTTGATACATTTATACGGGGACTTGGCTTCACCAGAAGCAAAGCAGATCACTATGTGTATTTTAAATTAATTGGTGATTGTGTTATTTATCTGGTCTTGTTTGTGGATGATATGTTGCTAGTTGGAAATGACAAAGAAATTATCCAGGATTTGAAGATCTAATTGTCCTCCAAATTCAACATAAAAGATCTTGGTGCTGCAAACTATATTTTGGGGATGTAAATTAAAAGAGATCAAGCAAAGAGGAAGCTTTGGTTAAACCAGAGGAAGTATGTCGAGACAATACTGCAAAGGTTTAATATGAAGGATAGTAAACTGGTGAAGGTTCCTATTCTTGTAGGTGTGAGGTTATCTGCTGAACAGTGTCCCAAGACACAAGAAGAGGAAGAGGACATGTCCCATGTTCCATATTCAAGTGCAGTCAGTAGCCTGATGTATGAAATGGTCTGTACTAGACCAGACATTGCACATGCAGTGGGAGTATTGTGCAGGTTTATGCCAAAACAAGGGAAGGAGCATTGGACAACAATGAAGCGGGTTTTCAGGTATTTGCATGGCACTAGTGATTATGGTTTGTGCTACCAAGGAAGACCAGGATTGGATGGAATGTTGGATATTCGTGGCTTTGTTGATGCAGAATGGGTTGGAGATTTGGATCAAAGAAGATCTACAAGTGGGTATGTGTTTAACCTATTTGGTGGTGTAGTCAGTTGGATGAGTAAGAAACAATATGTAGTGGCACTATCAACTACAGAGGTAGAATACATGGCAACCACTCATGCAAGCAAGGAAGCAGTTTGGTTGCAGTGATTGTGTTCAAGTATGGGGTTAGTACAGGGAGCTATAAGGATAGAATGTGACAACCAAAGTGCAATTTTCTTGGCAAAGAACCCTACTTATCATTCAAAGACAAAACATATTGATGTTCAGTATCACTTTGTGAGGGATATGATAGAAAACAAAAAGGTGTTGCTGGTAAAGGTGGATATTTTGAAGAATAATTTAGATGCATTAACAAATTTTGTGAGCTCTTAGAAGTTCTCTTGGTGTATAGAAATAATGGGTGTTGCAGGGCTGGATAAATGACTAAGCTCTCCTGTGGAAAGAAAACAACAAGTGGGAGAATGTTGGTTTGTGTTATGTTCTTTCCACGACTAGCCCACGTAGTTAACTGGGGGGTTAGAGGGGGAGTGGGCCCCACCATTCGTTGCATCGATTATGCAGTGGGGGGGTCACAGGGGGTTTGAGGGGGGCTGGTAGGCTCCCTCTATGGGGTCTAGGGAATCGCCTTAGGGAATTTTTTTTGGATCCTATATTAGGTTGGGTGGACCAACCTATGGCTTTGTGCATGGTTTTCGTACATGGTTTTGGACTTGATGGTTTTCGGTCCATGGTTTTGGACGCGATGGTTTTCGGTCCATGGCATTGGATGCTTCGGCATGTATAAATATGTATTGTAACATTGAAAGGAAAATAATGAAAAATCAAGCTGGTAGTCCTACTTTTGGGATCTAGGGGAAAATATTTGTGTATATGTGTTTTATGTGTTATGCTCTCACATTGTCTATTTTCTGTTCCTACAATTCGTATGCAGGTAATTTTTGTATAAGGTTGAAACCTACATTAAGGAAGAGAAGTATAAGCAGCTACAACGAGTTTTTCTTGCAGGTACCGCGTTACATGTATGTTTTCCTCACTATATTTGTCATGAATGGTATTGCATGTGGTTCTTTGTTTTCATGGATTGGGTTTTGCCAAGTGTGATAGTGTTTTCAACCCAACTTTTCTATTTCTAGTTACCATTGTGTGATGGGGTTATCATGTTTTGTTTGAGTTGGATTATCGGATGGATTCAAAGCTGAGTGAGGTGGATCTCCAAAAGAAAGAAAACATGGCCTAGTGATCCCTAAACCAGATTGTGGATTGTGGTAAAGCCACTGGCCTAGTGACCCCTTAACTAGACTGTGGGTTGCGATAAATCCAGGTATTGTGTGCCCCGGTGGGCCTAAGAATCCTTGATTGGTTAATCACAAGATATATAGTAAATCCTAGAGGTGGTCACCCTTGATTAGGCCTGGGAATATTTTCCAGTGAATGGCGGGATATATGGTAAATCCTAGAGGGTGGAGTTTTGGTTAGGGCCTAGTGATCTGGTGTGGATTGTGGTAAATCCTGGAGACTAGGAGACAAATAAATTCCTCACGGTGTAGGTGGAGAAATCCGGTGACATCCTTTCTTTTTTTATGGCCGAGTGATCCAGGATGGATTGTACTAAAGTCTAGTTCTATGGATGAGGGTTAGGTGGTGTAGCCTTGAAAACCCCTGGTTAAGTCTGGTTTGAAGTCCCACATTCATGCTTGGAATATGGCATGGGGTTGATTGGATGAAAGAAATATTTGGTTCAACCAATATATCATCGAGTGGTTCGTGGAAGTCCCAAACCTGGTTGGTCATTGCATTCACTAATATGAGGTTATTTCTCCATGTTATTTCATGAGTATTATACTGGTTCATATGTGGATTATATGGTTGTTGTTTCCTTGGTATTTCTGTTGTTATTATGTTGGCTAATAATATGTATTGTGATAGTGGTGATGTATGGCTCCCATCATGTTTTCACTTGTAAATGAATGAACAATGTATCTATGGCCTAATACATGATAATACAACTAATGTGATAAGGAAACAATTCCTCATAGCGAATCTCAGATAAGTATGAGACCCCTATGCTTAGTTATCTTGTTAAGACCTGTAGCTTTCATGTTTGTGCAAATGTATCATTCTTCTATTGTGTAAATTCATTTATGAAGGTGACATTGAGTTTCGGGCAGTGCCTTGGGCTCTGGGCTTGAAAAAGTGTCACAAATCTCGGGGTCACAAGCACAACATTGGGGAAAAAAGTCCTCGTAAGCTTCCTTTCACTTGTTATGGGAGCTTCTAGATCTTACTAGATGCACCCTTGTCCATGTCAAGGAAGCGTCTAGGGATTTGATGCACTAAAAATTCAATTTGTCTCAGGGGCTGGTTACTTGAGTGGTTGGGATGGATCCTAGGAATTTTGTTGATGATGTGGAAGTTCTGTGTGGTGTGTTTTCATCGATTCCACTTCCTTAAGGTGACTTAGGATGTTGAGTCCCATTATAGTGGCCTCTCGTTGCATATTTACCCCTGTTGGCCGGTTACTTAGGTAGATGTGGGATGAGGGTGTTACACATACCCCTAAGATTCACCTTAGGGCTTAGACATCATCTGCCCCAAGGCAAGCATCTGGTCCTACTACTTAATGACTTTGAGTATCTCCCAAGGCTGACATAGTTCCCTCCACAAATCACTAAGGTGCACAAACCCATGCATTGAAGTCCTCACCCCCCTTTAGACTTCAACATTCCAATGCAATATCAAACACTCGGCCTCCTCAAGATAGTCCCATAGCTCCTCAAGAGATATCCATCAAGAGTTATATAAGGCATAAGAAACATTAACATATTTAGTGTTGATTGAGTCTATCCCAAGCCCATATGATGTTACACATTCTCCCTCGTATGTATGGGCTCCCACGAGATCATCAAATAATCCGGATCTCTTGGCCCATTAGTGAATTTCCTGTTAATCACCACATTTGAACATGCAACCAATGCATTAGTTATATAATGATAATATCATAGAAATAATCCATATATTATATCATGCATATCATAACCATCATGAATATGAAACATCATTATCATAGCAAAATAAATAAATAAACATCACATATGCATGACATCATTAACCTCTCATAATAACTGTCCAATTATGACATGCCATCACATCATCACAACATTAATTATAATTATTTCAACACATATTACATGGAGAGAAACAAAACCATTCTTATCATGATTCATCAATTACCAACATGATATCTGAATGAATAAGTCATATCATTATCAGTAAGTCCAATTTGTAGATACATTAATATGAATTCAATAATATACACTTTCTATAAAAAAAATCCAAAGTAGTATTACTTCCAACAACACAATACCTCCATAATCATATTATAGAATCTCCTTTTGCAGGTTAAACATGGGCTTCTATGAATTTTATGCATTTGATGAGTTTAGAAGGGTATTACGCATGTCCCTCAAGGGTTTAATCCTCTTCTTCCGATATAATTTTGGTTTGTGGACTGAGGTATTTAGTGCTAAGTCCAACATCCTTTTTGCTTGCATTTCATATAACAAGGCCAAATCAAAATAAATAAAACCTCAACAACCTAGTTTTCCGTCAATCTACAAAACTATAAGATCACTTCCTAAAATTCATACTATTTACATTTTGGAACAATTAACCAAATTTATTAAATTGTTATAGTAACCATGTTGTACTTCATTCTTAATGCCAATGGAAAAAATGTAAAAGTTGTGAATAAATGACAAATGTGCATATTTGCTTCAATTCTAGCTTTTTGCAAGAAAAAATGCTTTTGGGAGTAAGAAAATAAACCAAGCACTTCAAAGTGAGAACCCATGCAATAGTAAGCTTCTCTTAGAATTTATAGAATCTGATGACAATACATTTCATGTCCAACTAAAGTTTGTAAATAATCATATGATAGTACAATTGTTTTAAGAATATTGTTCTTTACTCTGCTGAAATTTTGGTTTTAAAATTTTCAATGGAAATTTCTAGTGTAATGTGTTGATTTGGGGTAGCATAATATGTTCTCTAGCCACAAACATTGATGGAGAGGCTAAGGCACATGAGATCTCCAATACCCAGAAAGGGTTTGGGCAGATTCTAAATAGTTTGGGAGATATTAAAATAATTAATATTTTTAATGGAGTCCCTAAGTCTAAACTTAGGGGAAATAAAATATTAATGTGTATTAATTTAAAACTGTGTTAGAATGGTCCAAAAGTCATGGATCAAGCTAGATCTAATCTTAGATGTTGATTAGGGACTTAATCTCAGTCGTTGATTTGTCAACAAGAAAAATATAAGAGGAGGCTTGAGGGTCACTTGGAGAACACATTGAAGGAGACCAATCAGTTCAATATATGGAGCAGGGTTAGCTGAGAAATTGAACCAATGGTCTGTAGAGTAATCAGTGGGCAACAAGTATGGAACAGAGAGATAGGAGATTGGCACAGAGGCAAAGAAGGTAGATTCATGTCCAGAGGGAGCATCACAGAGGCAATAGAGACCTCGTAGAGGCAACAGGGTATGTGTCATCCACAAAGAGGCTGCAGGAGTGACGCAGAAGGCCAGAGAGGTTGTGTAGAGTCTCAAGGGGCTGACATAGAGGGTTTTAGGTCATGCAGAGGTTAGTAGGGTTGACGCTGGGTTTAGAAGAAGTGTTGGAAAATGTTTCTATCTATGGGTAAGCCAGTTTGTCACCTTGCTGTACTAGAAAATTGCTGAATAATAAAATCCTCCCTTGTTGTACCAATTTTCCCACATTGGGATTTTCTGGGGACATTAGCTCAAAATAATTGTGTCAATGTGTTGATTCTTGTGCATAGGTTTGTTTTTGTATTACAGTGTGATATTTGCAGCAACATTTATTTTAATGTTTATTGAAATAATTTCATGAATGACTTATGGTGAAATAAGTAGGAAAAGTAAATCAGTTGCTGCAGTGATAGAATTTTCACATGGTATCAGAGCATTTAATCAGAGACAGAAAGGGAAAATCAGTTATGGGTTGAGACCACGATGCAAAGGCATCCACCTCATGGTGCTCACGCAAATTTTCATAAGATTGCACAAGAGAGAGATTTCAATTTCTCTATGTTGGCTTCCAGGATGGAAGAAGAAGTGCCATGCATGACTAGTGCTGCATCATTAGAAATATGGTATATAGACAGTGGAGCCTTGTGGAATATGACGGGAATCAAGGAGTGTTTCTCAGAATATCAAGAAGAGATGAACTTTTAGATCACCATGGGGAATAAGGCAAAGTGTACTCCAGTAGGGAAGGGTACCAAAGTTTTTCAGACAGAATCGAGAGAGCTGTTCCATGCCACAAATGCGTTGCATATACTAGGATTGGTGATGAAATTATTTTCCGTGTCACAAATACAAGGCAAGGGATATGAAGTCTACTTCATCAAGGAAAAGGTATACATGAAATACTTTAGTTGGAAAAAGAAAGTGGAGACCAAGATCAAAAGTGATCGGTTGTATAGATTACAACTAGAATCACGAATGGCACTAATATGGAGTCATGGGGACAATGACTTGAACAAACTATGGCACAGAAGGATGGGTCACTTTCACCATGGAGCTCTAAGAAATCTTAGGAGCACTGTAATAGGAGTTCTAGATTTGAGTACAGAACAAGATGACGTATGTAGGGGATGCACTCTAGGAAAGTATGCTAAGGAAACATTTCCTAGGAGCAAACACAGGGCCAAGAGTGTACAAGGATTGATACACTCAGATATTTGCAGACCTATGTCCATCAAAGCACTTAGTGGTGCCGAGTATTTCCTTACCTTCATTGATGACCACTTGAGGAAAACTTGGATTTATTTTCTGAAAACAAAGGATCAGTTTTTCTGTCAATTCAAGGAGTTCAAGGCTCTAGTGGAGAATCTGACTAGGAAGAAAATAAAAGTTTTTCACTCAGATAATGGTGGAGAGTATGTTGATAAGGACTTCACTAATTATTGTGCTAAGGAGGCATCATAAGAGAGTGGAAAACTCCCTACAATCGAGAGTAGAATGGGGTGGCAGAAAGGATAAACAAGACTATTGTAGAAGCAGCTAGGGCCATGTTGTATGATTAGGATATGCCAAAATTCCTATGGGCGGAAGCATGCAACATAGTTGTCTATGTTCAAAACAAGACTCCTCATCGGGCATTGGGCACGATTACTCCAAAGAAAGTCTTCTCTGGGAAGACGCCTAAAGTCAGTGATTTCAGGATGTTTGGGAGCTTATCATATTGCTACATACCCGAAGAAAAGAGGAAGAAGCTGGATTAGACTACAGAAAAGGGATATCTAGCGGGATATAGCGAGAATACTAAGGCATACAAAATCTATCTTCCAAGGAGAAGGAAGGTAGTAGTACGAAGAGATGTAAAGTTCATGGAGGACAGAACTTTCAGAAGATCTCACGAAATGCCTTTCGAGGAGCAGTCGAAAAAGGATCTGTTGGTCATGCCATTTCAACCAACAGAAGTGAAGAATTATTTCTCGAGTCAAGAAGATTCTCAGGATGAGGAGGAGGAACGAACATAAGCACCTGCTGGCAGAGGAAGAACTATCAGAGAACTTCATCAGTGAGCTAGCTAATAGTAAGAGGGAGTGAAAACATCCAGATAGATATCAGGAATTAGTAGCTCAAGATGGAGAGCCTACCAGTTTCAAGGAGGAAGCTCAACATTAGTTCTGGCTAGATGCGATGGTAGAGGAGTATAACTCCATAATGGTGAACGATGTCTGAGAGGTGGTGTTAAGGCCTTAAGACAAATCTGTTGTAGGTTCAAGATGGATCTACAAGATCAAATATGTTGTGGATGGAAGTGTTGAGAAATACAAGGCTAGGTTTGTGGCTAAGGGGTATGCTCAAAAGGAAGGGATTGACTATGAGGAAACCTTCGCTTCGTAGCCAGGTATACATCTATTAGGACCATGATATCTCTTGCAGCCTAGATAGGATAGGAGATCCATTATATGGATGTCAAGATGACATTTTTGAATGGGGTAATAGAAGAAGAGGTATACATTGAACAACCAGATGGATTTAAAACTCATGAGAAGAAGTCTCATGTGTGCAGATTGAACAAAGCCTTGTATGTGCTGAAGCAGGCACCGTGAGCGTGGTATGGTTGAATAGATGGCTACTTGCAGAAGATGGGGTTTGTCAAGAGTGACGTGGATCTGAATATCTACTATCTAGTCGTAGAGAATGAGCTACTTATCTTAGTACTATATGTGGATGATCTCTTTTTGATAGGATCATCCAAAATCATTGAGGACCGCAAGAAGAATCTAGCCACAAATTTCGATATGAAGGATCTGGGATGAATTCACTACTTTCTAGGGTTGGAAGTTTGGTAGCAAAAAGGAGAAATCTTCCTTGGACAAGGGAGGTATGCTATATAAATCCTAAAAAGGTTCAGGATGGGAGAATGTATACCTATGGGTACACCAATGATCACAAACTAGAAGAAGATTGATGCATCAGAAGACAAGGATGTTGATCCCACCCTATACCGGCAGCTCATAGGGTCCCTGATGTATCTGGTCAATACTAGGCCGGATATTTGCTACGATATCAACGCCCTTAGTCATTTCATGGTGGAACCAAAGAGGGCACACTAAGCAACAACCAAACAAATTCTTAGGTATTTATAGGGAACATTTGATTATGGGCTCTTATACACCAAGGGGAAGGATATCAGGTTGAGTGGATTTACTGATGCAGATTGGGCAGGAAGTTCAGTGGATCCGAAAAGTACCTCTGGGTACTGTTTCAACATTGGATCAAGAATGACCTCCTAGTGCAGTAGGAAACATAAGTCTGTGGCTCCTAGCACATCTGAGGTAGAATATATTGCAGCAAGCATTGCTTCATGTGAGGCTATATGGCTTAGAAAACTACTAGTGGACCTATTCAGAAGAAATATGGAGGGGACTGATATCATGCATGATAATCAGAGTTGCATCAAACTCTCTGAGAATCTAGTATTTAATGATAGGTCAAAGCATATTGATATCCGATCTCACTTTGTCAGAGACTGTGTCCAATGAGGAGCTATACAGTTTAGCTACACTCCTACAGGAGAACAGGTGGCAGATGTCCTCACCAAGGCTCTTAGAAAGTCAAATTTGACTACTTCAAGGAAAAGATGGGGATGGTAAAGAACCCCTTTTAGAAATGAGTGTGTTAGTAGCACGAATGAAGAGGGAGTTGTAGTGCAGATGCAGTGTTGGGAGAAAGGACCAACAATAGCACAGATGTAGAGGGAGTTGTAGTGTTGGGATAAAGGACCAGCAACAACACAGATGCAGAGGGAGTTGTCGTACAGATGCAATAGTGGTAGTAGTAGAGTCATGGGCAATAGTACAGTATGCAGTAGAATAGAGGATGTTTGACAGGGAGGCTTAGCATCAGCACAGGGACCGATGTTGGATGATCAGGGTGATACTTAGTGAGGAGTATTACTAGAGTACGATCCTAGCTAAGAGGGAGTGTTGATCTGGGGTAGCATCGGATGTGCCTTAGACACAAAAATTGGTGGAGAGGCTAAGGTGCATGACATCTCCAATACCTAGAAAGGGTTTGGGAAAATTCTAAACAGTTTAGGAGATATTAAAATAATTAATATTTTTAATGGAGTCCCTAAGTCTAAACTTAGGGAAAATAAAATCTTAATGTGTATCAATATAAAACTGTGTTAGAATGGTCCAAAAGTTATGGATCAAGCCAGATCTAATCTTAGCCGTTGATTAGGGACTTAATCTCGGCCGTTGATTTGTCAATGAGAAGAGTATAAGGGGAGGCTTGAGGGTCACTTGGAGAACACACTAAGGGAGACCAATTAGTTCAATTTCTAGAGTAGGGTTAGCTAAGAAATTGAACTAGTGGTTTGGAGAGTAATCAAGAGGCAATAAGTATACATAATAGAGAGACGAGAGATCAACACAGAGGCAGAAAAGGCAGACACAGGGCCAAAGGGAGCCACGCAGAGGTAGCAGAGACTGCGCAGAGCCAGCAGGGCCTGCATCATCCATGCAAAGGCTGCAGGAGTGATGCAGAAGGCCATAGAGGTTGCACATAGTCTCAACAGGTTGACGCAGAGTGTTTCAGGTCACGCAAAGATCAGTAGGAATGACGCTGGGTTCAAAAGAAGTGCTGGAAAACTGGTCTATCTATGGGTAAGCCAGTTTGGCATCCTGTTGTACTAGAAAATTGCTGAATAATAAAATCCTCCCTTGTTGCATCGGTTTTCTCACATTGGGTTTTTCTGGGGATATTAATCCAAGATAACTGTGTCAATGTGTTGATTCTTGTGCATATGTTTGTTTCTGTATTACGATGTGATATCTTCATCAATATTTATTTTAATGTTTATTGAAGTAATTTCATGAATTACTTATGGTGAAATAAGTAGGAAAAGTAAATCAATTGTTGTAATGATAGAATTTTCACATAATGCAAACTAAAAATATTCAATGTTTTGTTGTTATACTATTTTCCATCTCATTTTTTCTTGAAGTTAAAATTTGGAAACAATTACAACAATCAATAATCACTTGTATGTTTGAGCTTTGCTTGAAGAACCATAGAAGAATAGAAACAAACCAAAATAACTTCAATTAGTGGATGAGATATTTAAAAAAGAAGACTCAACAAATATGACTATTCATATTCCAAAAATAAAAGTTGGAATTAAAATTGAAAAAAAACAAGTAGTTCCTCACCTAATTGTTAGAAAAATAGGAAGCAAATGGAAAAATTGAAACTACATGGAATAAATAGACCATTGTTACATAGTAATTTATCACTGCTTTCACTCCCGGTCTTCTCACTGTGTCATGTGTCCAAGTCAAACATGCTTATGATAGACAAATTCTCTCTTATGCTGCCAATTGACCCACTTTTCCTAAAGTATTTGCCTCATCGCGGTTATAGGCTTATAAACGCACTGAAAGGCGCTCATGAACAGTCCATTCGCGCTGCCAGCGCGGAAGTACACCTAATTCCCGCGATGGCCCGATTTTAAGCACCAGCGCGGAGCTATGTAGTCTCTTCGGCGATGATCTGACTATCTGCACTGATCACTTGTGATGTCAGCATTGAGGCTTAGTTCTGTGCCTGCGATGATCCAGATTGGGCGAATTGTTCAACAGTCCGCCTTCCAGATGACTCCAAACCTGGTTGTTGGCCTTGTTTATGTCACCCTTCCTTCCCTGGTGTGGCGGTTTTGTCAATTGTGCTACCTTCCTTGGTGATAAGCTCTCCTTTCCCCCATTCACGGAGACTCCTTCTCCTATTTAAAATCTCTCCATTGATATGCATTGCTGGTTCCAGAGTTCCTGATAGTTGGCTAGTTGAGCAGTGTTGTTAGTGTTTGTAAGTTTGCTAGATAGCTGGTGTGAGAGTGATAAGTGTGGGATTGTTGATACCTTGTGGAAGGTTGTGAAGTGCCCTTGATCTTGTGTAAAATTTATGATTGAGAGAGCTCTTGTATGTTGGGAGATCCATCTTCAAAGAGTGAATGCTTGAAGAACATGCTGGTTGTACTCTTTCTGAGAAGGCTTATGACGTCAAGACTTTGGTTGCAAGCTTACTCTTATTTCATTATTAATGCAATCAATGATGTTTTCCTATGCCTTGTATGTAATATACTTGATAGCTCATGACTTCTTGACTTTGTGAGTAAATATTTCATTGTTGTATCCGGTTATGTGCTTTGTTGTATTTCCTTTGCTTTGTTTCAGGTTGATCACTTGTTGAGAAGAAGGAAGTGGAACCTGGAGTAGCGCAATGGAACTCCATCGACCACCAGTTGAGGTAGGCCTCCAACTTTAACTGTTTAAGGAAAGCTATTGTTGATCTGTCCTTGTTTGTGACTAGACCCACTCTAGGGCTAGAGGGGTTGCCTTTGTCCGCAGAGGAAACACTTTCCTGCATCACAAATTGGTGACTTCGCTGGGGAGGAGTTCTGGCCTTTGTTTTTCTAGTTTGCTCTAGCCTTGATTTTTTGATTTGGTCTCTTTTGAAGTTTTGGGGATTAGTTATCAATCCTTTGAGTTTCTTGGTTTGATCTGGGAAATACCCCTATTTGATTGAAGGATTGGCTGTTTTTGATTTGGGAGTTTTGGTTCGCCTGTCACTGTTTTGAACATCATTGCGGATTTAATTTTAACAGCAACGCTATCATCGCGATCACCCTTTTATAATACCCTGGTCATCGTGTAATTATGCCTAACAGTCGCGACGGTTCTGGAAATCGGACCATCGTTGGAAAGTCGTGTACTTTTGTGCTGACATCACTTTGTTGCTATGGCTAGTGCTTCATCAGGGCTTGTTGCTTGTGTATTACCCACGCTGATTACTGTAGATTTGACTTTCTCAATTCTGCCTCTTGAGTCCATCAGTCCTATTGGTCCCTTGCTTTTCTCACTTTCTTGATGACTTGTTTTTTCACTGTTCATGGTTAAGGCACTTTCTCGTGAGCTTTGTTGAATGAATCTTCTTTTTGCTTATGTGACCTAGATCACTGTTTCAAATTCCTTGAAATCTGTTGGCTTGGTTGCTTCTTTGCTCAAGGTTTGTTTGTGGCCTTTTGTTGATTTGATTGAGCCTTCCCCTTAGCTTGTTTTTGGTTGATCATTTAGTGAATGTTGTTGAACCAATTTTGGCATTGATTCAATTTCTTTTCGCTACCAAACATAGATTACAATTGTTTGGATCAACCAGGCTTTTCCACACTTGCTTGTTGCTTGTTCGTTTCTTCTAGATTTAAAGACATCAAAATCAAAAAGTTGCATTCATTTAGTACGAAAGTGAAAGTCAATTTGCATTTCAAGTTTGCATATTGGAAAGAAAATGATAAAGATCTCTCATTAGTAGTATCCGTGCACTTTAGGAAATGGTGTCTGTATGCATTGAGTGACTGCCTTTGTTGTCTTGGTTTTCTTGGTTTGGAAATGATCTCTCTACCCTCCCATAGGTAGACGTTCATTGAAGAAAAAGGATTTTTCGTGCATTCTAGTTGCATCTTAGGATTTATTATATACATATGGTAAGGCCTAAAAACTGAAAAATAATCCAAGATCAAATTTAAAATGAACTAAATAAATCTAACAATGCATTGGAACATAACACACACTATTTAGAGGTCTAGGATAGAGACGTGCTCCAGCGTCATTAAACCTAGTCACTTTTGTTTTCACTCAAGGTTGGGTGATTCCTCCTTCTGTGACTCAATAGTGGTCTAGTACGGAATTGTGCTCCCACGTACCGTCGAGTATATGGGGAGACCCCACTAGGTTTATCATCCTTTATCCATAGGAAGTTGTGTTTGCCGCCTTACAAACCGTAATGCACTAAACACAGCATTCGGGAAGATTGATTGCCGTACGGAAAGTCCTTGGTTTTCATACGATTGCCAAGGTGTATATGCAGTTTTATGGATTGTCTGGTAAACCTTTTGCCTAGTTATCTAGAGTAGTCACTTTCGCTCCTTTTCAAACTCCTTAAAAGAAAAGGTTCATCTGAGCACTTGTCACTTCAGGCTCATTAAACATTCGAAGGTGACTAGAGTTTTTAGTCCTTTTCTCAACTCTTTAAAGATGAAAAGGTCAAGTTGTGTCCTTGTGTCTTAAAATTTATTCGGCCACGTTCACATTTAACATATTAGATCTTGTTTGCGTTAGCTTGAGTAGGTTCTTTCCCATTAGTTCTCCTATAATTTTTGATTCGAATCATCCTGGTAGAATCACCGATCCCGTCTCCCGTTCCAAGTGACCAAGTGTCTCTCTCTTCTGTTGCTCCTGAGATCCCGGTTGGTAGTGATACTCTTCCAGTTATTCTGAGTATCCAACCGCTTAACTCTCGCACTCCAAAAGATGAGGCTTATGATATTCATTGGAACCCCATTTGGGAGCCTTCCGAAGAGGATATCCCGTTACTCCTAGTGTTTAGGTCCCAATGTGTTCTTCTGACATGGATGACACATCCCCCATCACAAGTGAAGGATCTGTTGCGATGAGTGGTGAAATTCCTATCCCAGCAGAAACTCCACCGTTCAGTGTCACCCCTCTTGGTGTCACGTTGCCCTTACACTATAGGGATTTGAGGGATGTTATCAGTTATAGGACCTCTTTTACGGGTTCTATGTGGTCGCATACCACACTCAGCCTTCAGAGTCTTTTATTCCTCAAATTCACAATACGTCTGTCACTTCAATCCTGACTATTCAAACTGTTTGTGTGTCTTCTTCAGCACCTATTGTTGGTGCCATCACTGCATCCTCAGTTGTGACCAGTATTGCTGGACCTTCCCCTGGATCAACGAATAATGGCCCATTGGTATCCACATCTAGAGTTGTTGATCCTACACTTAGCGGCCCACCTTCTTCTGGTTCCATTCCAGTAGGGTGGGCATACAATCCAAATTGGAACACCTTGCAGAATCTGGGCACGCAAGGCCCGTTTCATTATTACGATTCTCAAGGAGCTCACCTTTATTATCATGGCCCTTTGCCATCTCAGCCTGCGGTTGAGGTCTCAGTCCCATTAGCTATTGCTTGGGGTACCACTAGTTATGGTGGTGGCCAAGTACCCCTTGCAAAGTTTCAAGGACCACCTTATCAAGGTCAACCATCTTACACGCAGCCCTCCTATGGGCAGTAGTATTACGAACAATCTTATCCAGGGAAATCTAGAGGCCCACAAGGACAACCCTTTTAGGGACAACCTTCGGCTTATGGTGGTTCATCTTTTACTTATCTTAGGCAACCCTTTGGAAATCCAGGACAACCTTACATGCAACAAGGACAACCTGGGGTCCAACAAGGATACCCTTCTGGGCAGGCAAGTTAGCCTTATGTACAATAAGGCCAATCCACTGTCCAGTCTGGTCAACCATCTGGGTAGGGTGGTCAGCCTTACGTATAGCAAGGCAAACCCACTTTCTAGTTTGGTCAACCATCTGGGAAAGTTGGTCAACCTCAAATCCAATCAGGTCAGCCAACTGTCCAGTCTGCTCAGCCATCCGGTCCATCAGGACATCCCTCATTTGTGCAAGGACAACCAGTACCTAGCAGGCTCAACCTTTTGGGCAAATGGGCCAATCTCAATCTCAACAAGGTCAACCTTTTGGCCAGGTGGCTCAGCCCCAATCCTCTCAAGGACATCTTTCTGGGCCTGCTCAACTGGGCACTCAAATGATTGTTGCTTCTCAAGCCCCACCCGGTTTTCAGCCCCAGTCTAGACTCCAGACCCAAGCTGGTCTTCAAATGCAAGTTGGATCTCAATCTCAACCTACTTGTCAAACGCAGCCTAGCCCCTAGGCTCAGTATGGAGCCCAACTGCCTTATGGTTTCCAGTAATCCCAAGGGAAAACTCAATTTGCCCTGTATCAAAATTATCAACAACTGCAGGTGAATCCTTATCAGAATTACCAGCAACCGTATGTTGCTCCCACAAGCCAAGTTGGTAATCAATGGCATGCTGGGGGTCAAATCTAGGGTCAGCCATCCAGTTATAGCTATAACCCCTATGGACAAAATCCCAACGGAGAAAACCCTTATGGGCCAAATTCGTCCGGACAAAATCAATGGGGGAAATCAAGAACTGGTTGGAACTCTGGTGCTATCTCCTACCCACAGCCACAGATGTCCTTTAATCCTTAGTTACCCTTCTTAGCAATGTTGGAGCTGCCAGATGTGTCCAAACTGACTAATGATCATATCCTTCATAATCCATATTGGCCACCGGTCCCAACTAAGATTCCTGGTGATTGTCCCAAATTCGATGGCAAAGCTGGAGAAGACCCTCAAGCCCATGTTATGACTTATCACCTATGGTGTTCGTCAAATTCATGGCTTGGTGATTCGATCCGGCTCCGGCTTTTTCAAAGGATCCTCATTGGCTCTGTTGCTAAGTGGTATATTGAGTTAGCTCGCAGATCTTTTCAGGATTTTAACTCATTGGCAATGGCGTTTTTAACTCATTTTCAGTTGCCAATTTGATATGAAACAGGCACACATCTCTTGACATCCCTTAAAAAATTGACGGCTACACACATCTCTGACCATATCCATGAATGGAGACGGCATCGCTGCTTGATTAAGTTTTGGATTCTTAACCAACTGTTGACCGATTGGTTCACGACCTCATTCGTTGGTCTGATAGTGTGGGACAAAGCTATGGCAACATGTGTAACTGAAGAGCAGGCTATCACACGTGCTCAGTACCTTGACTTGGTTTATTCCCAGTCTGGTACATTATATGATTATTTTCCTGATGCCCCGAGGCTCGGAACTTCCAAAGACCTGCCAACACCATCTGTTGACGGTATCATTGGTTCCGTTAATCCGCCTTCTAAGAAATCTTCCCTGAACCCTGGGAAGAAAAAGTCAAATTCTTCGAATGAAAATACTTCTCAGGCTGTGTCTAATTCCGGTAAGACTTCCGAGGTCAACACCATTTAGTTCACCACGACGGATAAAGCCTCGAATGGAAAAAAGAAGGGAAAAGGAAAAAATAAAGCTGATCAACCCAAGCAAGATTCCCCTAAACCTCCACCTGAGGAAGGAACCAAACGCAAGCCCAAATATACTTGTCTTATCTGTAATGAGGATCACTATACCAAAGACTGCCCAAGGCGGTCTGAAGTTAGTCGCTTGTTGAAAGGTGTTCCTGGGACCCCTGCGGTGCTGAAAGAACCTTTTCCCTCATAGCAAATGCAAATGGTGGCTGACCCATCCCAATCCTCTTCTCCCTTTGGTTCTCAAGTGTTTATGGCTGGGACAATCCCCGTTCACATTAGTACTCGAGCAAAAGAATATCCGTCGCCTGCCGGGAAAGAGCCTGAGGTCCCCTCTAGCGCTCCTCCATCTAGTTCTGGCCTGCTCCATATCGAGAAACCTAGCACTGAGACGCCCATCTGACCCCCTCCTAAAGGTGTACTCAGGAAATCTTCTTACAACCCTAATGCTTGTGCTTCTTAGCACTACAACATCGTTGAGGACTTAGCCCATGATCCGTTAGCTATGTCTTCTCTAGAAGTTATCCAAAGTTGCCCCTCCCAGAGGAAGTCCTTGCTATCGGCTATCGGTGGCATTGACCCAGCTGACTCGGATCTGATCACTTTTGATCTCGAAAGCCATGTACTGAGACTGCCTCACCAAATTTCCTTCCTTATCCATGTCATCATCAACTCTAAAACAATTCATCGTACGGTCATTGATGAAGGCGCTTCAACTTGCATTATGCCTGTTGCTTGTTGGAAGGCTATTGGTTCTCTGACTTTGAGTCAGTCTCCTACAACCTTGGAAGCCTTTGATGGGAGAGAGCCTCACCCTTATGGTATACTCCAACGTTTGCCTATTACTTTGGAAGGGAAGACCGTTGAAGTGGAAGTTGAAGTCGTTGATGCCAATCTAACTTACAACCTCCTTTTGGGCTGAAGTTGGACATATGCCATGCGAGCCATGGCTTCATCTCTATTTCGTGTCATTTGTTTCCCTCATCAGAGGAAGATTGTCACAGTAGACCAGCTGTATTTCTTCACCTCCTCTTCTGAAGGTAACGTGCCTTTTGTGGAGCATACCTCCATTCCATTAGAGAGCGTGGGAGTTGCGCTCTTTAAAGATCCCGCCCTTATGGGTGTCTTCTCACTCCCACCTCTGAACGTCACTCCTATTAATATGATTTCCGTTCATTCTGATCCTTGGGTTCTTCCCCCCACTGATCAGATAGAATCGTGGGGCGATGAGATGTCGTTGAGTCTTGTCGAGCTCAACTACGTTGAGATTGTTTCTGCATCGACTCCCCATCCTGAATCTGCTCCTTTGAGCAGAGCTCTTGACTCGTACGCTCATTCCCCTTGGCATGGAGACTACACTTCTTCAGATCCTTTAAAGGAAATATTTCCTTCTAATGAAGCCATTATCGAGACCATGTCTCTCGAGGAATCCCCTTGGTCCAATCACCACCATCGTTCCTCGCTCCTCCCTGCCCACTGGGAAATGCTTGCAAGTATCAAGTGGTTTGCTTCTTGTCTCCCCTCACAACCCCTTCAGACACTCATTCAAGTTTATCAAGTGTCCTTTGAAGGGAACATGGGAAACATCATGCAAACCCGCCCGATTGACATCTCTGTTGAACCAGGGATTGTCGAGCACATCTATGTTGGAGTAACTTGTACTCCTGAGGAGATTCAACTCTATAGTTGTCTTTTTCGCGAATTTCGTGACATGTTTTCTTGGTCTTACGAAGAAATGCCCGTCATCGACCCAAGTAACATGGTGCATGAGATACCCATGTATCCAGGTGCTAAGCCTGTTCAACAGTGCTTACGCCCTGTGGACCCCGAAAGGCTACAACCATTAAAGCGGAAGTTGAAAAGCTTCTCAAGGTTGGTTTTATTTACCCCATCCCACTCACAGATTGGGTTTCCAATATCGTCCCTCTGAATAAAAAGTAGGGCACCATTAGGGTCTGTGTTGATTACCGTGATATTAATCGAGCCTGTCCCAAAGATAACTACCCCACACCCTTCATTGACCAGCTCATTGGTGAGTGTGCCGGAAGTGAAATGTACTTGTTCATGGACGGTTTTTCTGGTTATAACCAGATTAATATTGCGCCCGTTGATCAACACAAGACCGCCTTTATCTGTCTGTGGGGCACTTTCGCCTGCAAAAAGCTCCCTTTCGGTTTGAAGAATTCCGGTGCTACCTTCCAACGCGTGATGTCTTATGCATTCCATGATATTCAACACATCGTGCAACCTTACCTGGATGATCTACCAGCTCATTCAACTAAATGACAGGACCATCCCACTCATCTTCGTGAAATCTTTCTCCGCTGTCGACACTACCGTATCCAGCTCAATCCACATAAGTGTGTCTTCTGCATAGAGTCTGGCAGACTTCTCAGGTTCATCGTTTCCCGAGAGGGCATCCGTCTGGATCCCCTTAAAGTCGAGGCCATTCTGAATCTTCCTCCCCCTGCTTCTTTCCAGCAATTGCAAAGATTGCAGGGCAAAGTGAATTTTTTACGACACTTCATTCCGAACTATGCCGAAGTGGCCAAAAGTTTCACGCGGTTATTAAAGCGAGACACCCCTTTTCTTTGGGATGCTGCCCCTCAAGAGTCCTTCGAGCACCTCAAGGCTCTCCTTGTTTCTGCTCCATTGTTGCGTCCTCATAATTATCATCATGACTACACTCTGTATCTGGCCGCTGTCGATACCACTATTGGCATGGTTCTCGTTCAAGATGATGATGATGACATTGAGCACGTCATTTATTATCTCAACTGCAATTTATTAGATGCAAAATCTCGATACGCTCACGTCGAGAAGTTGGCATTGGCCGCCGTTTGTGCTGTCCAACGTTTCCGCCATTATATCTTATTGCGCACTACGATAGTGGTTTCTGATTGCAACCCGATGATGTACATTCTTCCACGTCAGTTTCTCGGGGGCAAGTACTCGAAGTGGATTGTTATCCTCCAAGAGTTTGACTTGGAATTCACCACTGCCAAGTCCAAGAAATCCCTTGTCTTTGCTGAATTGCTGTGCTCTTTGCCATCTCTTGCTACAACCTCTCAGTTAGAGGACCATATTCCGGACGAAACCCTGTTCTTAATCAGCACCCTTGATCCTTGGTACGGGGATATCATCGTCTATCTACAGACGTCCTCTTTTCATCTCAATGTGTCTAAGGATGCTCGATGACGGATTTGCCATCACTCTCAGCCCTATCGTATTATTGGGGACACCCTGTACCATCTTGGCACCGACTCTGTTCTCCACCGATGTTTAATGCCTGAGGAAGCTGAGCGAGTTTTAAATGACTACCATTCTGGCGCCTGTGGTGGTCACATGTCCGGATATGCTACTGCTCAAAAGATCCTCCACGCCAGTTATTTTTGGCCCTCCATATTTAAGGAATACATTCTTTCCGTCCGCTCCTGTCATGAGTGCCAAATCTACCAGCGGAAGGTGCGTGTGCCCCCTGCTCCATTGCACCCTGTTGTTACTGTCAGCCCTTTTGAAAAATGGGGCATTGATTACATGACCTGTAACCCTCGCTCGGCCGGGGGGCATATGTATATCATCCTTGCCGTTGATTACTTCACAAAATGCGCTGAGGCGATGCCCACACTATCTGAAGACTGTCACACGGCAGCACAGTTTTTGTTTAATCATGTTATTTCATGGTTCGGAGTCCCTCAGGCTATCGTCACTGATCACGGTAAACATTTCCATAACCATATGATGACTGAGCTTAGAACCCAGTTAGGCTTGCGGCATGATAGCTTGACTCCATACTATCCTCAGGCAAATGGCCAAGTAGAAGCCGTCAATAAGGATCTAGTTACGATGCTTCAACGAACCATTGACATGCACAAGTCCAACTGGAACTTGATGTTGTTCTCTGCCTTATGGGCCTACCAAACTTTTGTAAAGGATGCTACAAGTTTAACCCCGTTCCAATTGGTTTACGGACTGGAGGCTACTCTTCCCATCGAGTGCGAGATCCCTTATTTGAAATTAGCCATCAAATTACTCCCCGACACTACTCCGGTAGAAGAACGCCTTCTTTACCTAGAGCCGCTATATGAGACCCGTCGACTAGCCTCTCTAGCTATTGAAGCACAGAAGAAGAGAGTGAAAACTCACTTCGATCATATTGTTCATCCTCGTTCTTTTGTTGAGGGAGATTTAGTCCTGCTCTACAATCAAGCCAATGATAAGTTGGGGGCAGGAAAATTCGAGCCCATGTGGCATGGGCCTTATATTGTAAAGCGAGTTTTGCAGAAAGGGGTCTATGAGCTGATTGACTATGAAGGGAACCCTCTGGATAAGCCCTGAAATGGGCTTTACTTGAAAAAATATTATGCATGAATTCCAAGCACGCTGATTTGTACATACGTGTGTTTTAGTAGGTGTGTTGTGTGTGCATGTTTTCATGTTTTTGGCTTGGTGTGTCAACATGATTGCCGCTTATTGTGTCTTTTTGCCTCTTGTGCAGATGTCTGGTGCACCTTACATTGGTTTTGCCAATGGTGCCTCTCGTAGTACATGCAACCTGTCTTCTGCAGCATGGGTGATCTACGATCTTCATGGTGAACTGGTAGACCTTCAAGGTGTTTGTCGAGGTTGTACCACAAATAATGTCGCTGAGTATAGTGCAGTTATTGAGTCACTGGTCGAGGCGATTAATCTTGGTATTCGATCATTGGTTGTGAACCTAGATTCTCAACTTGTCGTCCACCAGCTGAATGGGCGATATTCCGTCAGAGACCATCGGATTTTAAGGTTGTATTTACATGTTAAATTGTTAGAAAGGAATTTTGATTTTATCACATATCAACACATTCCAAGGCGATTAAACATGTTAACTGATGCATTAGCCAATTATGTATTAGACAGACATTTTCATAGTCTGTAATTAAAACAGCAGATAGAAGCATAAAAAACACAATAAACCATAGGAATATGTATATATATCTATATATATCTATATATCTATATAGATATATATTCGTGTGGCGCACTGAGGCGCTCGAAAAATAAATGTATATGTCCAAGCAGAGTCTGTGCTCTTCGTACATCTGAGACACATGTCTCTCAAAAAATCATCAGCAAGAAATAAACCTAGGTCTCTACTATGGTGGGTTGTGCTCCCTATAGCACACCGCCGCCTGTGCCCCCCACCTCAACAAGCGGTGCACCTTGGGTCTCACTCCTACTGTGTGGATCTGCAATGCTACGGGGACCTCCTCGATCCCCGTGTAGTCAGGGATCCACGCCATCAGACCCTTGAGGTTTCCAGACACTGTCTCCATCTCTTCATCTGCCGGAGGAGCCATGACCAGTGCTCCGATGCCCTGTGCATCCCTCCATGCCTCTGGAGCCAACCCAACGGGTCTCACTGGTCCCATGTCTGCAATTCCATAGTGACTGTTATTAGGACATATACATGAAAAATTTAAAAACATCATAAAAAATAAAATGCAAAAACAATGTGATCAAGTTTCTTACCACCATCATCCCACTACTCGCCTGGGGGCAGTTGCATGTCAGGATCCCTACGTAAGTCCGTGCCAGCATATGGCCAATCCTTGACGAAGATCACCTGGCGCTTCAGCCACTCTCGAAATAGTATCCCCCACGATACTAGTCGTCCACCACCTCCTCGTGGCATGATGTGTGCCCACCATGTAGCTCTGGTCTCACGTGGTCTGGGTGCATCCAAATCCATGCCCTATAGCTGCAGTTCCGACACCCGCTCCAGCATGAGTGGGACTAAGATGGAGCCATAGCCAAACTGCTTCATCTCTCCTTGAAGACATCTGGTAAGCTGCCTCTTCATGTTTGCCATCACTGTGTCTACCCAATTAAACATGGTTGGGTTGAGACATTCGAGAGACAGCCGGAGATGGGTCTTCGAAGCCTCATGTTGGGCTTGGGAGCCCGCTGCCCGTGTAACCATGAATAACATAGCATGAAAAATCACGTCGTTCACTGTCAGGATTGCCACCTTCCCGCTCTTTGTTTTTCGTGCCTGGGGGAACACTTGTGCCATAATCATCTCTAGTGATTCGTCCCTAGGACGTTGGCCCTCTAAGATTGGCCTCTCACCCCGACGAGACAATCCGGTCAAAAAATATATGTCTGTGGCATCCAATTCAATATCCCAGCCTCAGATGATGAATTTCCCATCTGTGGGATTCTAGGCTCGGATCAGTAGCTCCAGTAAATTAGGCTGTGACTGGAGGAGTGGAGTAAGGAAGAATTTGAGCAATCCGCATGCTCACAATGCATTTCGACACCCCACATCGGTGAAAACTTGGATATCATTGTCATCATGCATTCGTTCTTGCCAGACGTTCGTTTTTACCATCTACCACTTGTTCCTTATCTCGTGTCGTTGATGAGGGAACATCATGGCCCTCCTACGATGGGTCGTCTCTTGTCGACATTAGCTCATTATCCAGGAGATTGATCTAGAGATCCCCTTTGGTACCTTGGAGCTTGTGTGCCTTAATGGCAAGTTCTTTGCACTTGACAGTCAATTTGCCTCATTGGTCGTCGATTGGGTGATTCCACGAGTGTTCGACTTCAACTCCTTTTTCACACTCCATGGGTTGTCCTGGATAGTACCTTGAGAACCATTGGCATTATTGGTGGTTTCTCATTAACCGGTAATCAAGAGACTTTCTATCATGCTCGACTTCAACACCTCTATTCGCATGTTCGAATTTGTACTATGGTTGTTTGGGTTCAAGACCCCGAACTCAGATCACACACGTTCGGGCTACGTGGATTGGTTTCTGGTTACATGACTCGTTGATGGATGGCTGCGACCATACCTTTATCATTATCATGGTCACATTAGCTGGATGGCTACGTCCATACCACAAACCTGAGTTATACGTCTTTTGGATGGTTGCATCCATGCCTAGACGACATGTACTTCACTATCAGAGATATTGTACTTGCGTGCAGGTTCTTCCAGAAAATGTTCCAACTCAGTTGTTTTGTAAAGCATTTCACCCCTCCCACTCTCTCGGGCTTCATACTTTAGGGGGCATCTATTACACAGTAATTTATCACCGCTTTCACTCCCGGTCTTCTCACTGTGTCATGTGTCCAAGTCAAACATGCTTATGACAGACAAATTCTCTCCTATGCTGCCAATTGACCCACTTTTCCTAAAGTATCTGCCTCATCGTAGTTATAGGCTTAATAAACACACTGAAAGGTGCTCATGAACTGTCCATTCGCGCTGCCAGCGCGGAAGTACACCTGATTCCCGCGATGGCCCGATTTGAAGCACCAGTGTGGAGCTATGTAGTCTCTTTGGCGATGATTTGACTATCTGCACTGATCACTTGCGATGTCAGTGCCGAGGCTCAGTTATGTGCCCGCGATGATCCAGATTGGGCGAATTGTTCCAACCGTCGGCCTTCCAGGTGATTCCAAACTTGGTTGTTGGCCTTGTTTATGTCGCCCTCCCTTCCCTGGTGTGGCAGTTTTGTCAATTGTGCTACCTTCCTTGGTGATAAGCTCTCCTTTCCCCCATTCATGGAGGCTTCTTCTCCTATTTAAAATCTCACCATTGATATGCATTGCTGGTTCCAGAGTTCCTGATAGTTGGCTAGTTGAGCAGTGCTGTTAGTGTTTGTGAGTTTGCTAGATAGCTGGTGTGAGAGTGATAAGTGTGGGATTGTTGATATTTTGTGGAAGGTTGTGAAGTGCCCTTGATCTTGTGTAAAACTTATGAGTGAGAGAGATCTTATGTGTTGGGAGATCCATCTTCAAAGAGTGAATGCTTGAAGAACATGCTGGCTGTACTCTTTCTGAGAAGGCTTGTGATGTCAAGACTTTGGTTGTAAGCTGACTCTTATTTCATTATTAATGAAATCAATGATGTTTTTCTATGTCTTGTATGTAATGTACTTGATAGCTCATGACTTCTTGACTTTGTGAGTAAATAGTTCATTGTTGTATCTGGTTACGTGCTTTGTTGTATTTCCTTTGCTTTGTTTAGGTTGATCACTTGTTGAGAAGAAGGAAGCAGAAGCTGTAGCAGCGCAATGGAACTCCATCGACCACCGGTTGAGGTAGGCCTCCAACTTTAACTGTTTAAGGAAAGCTATTGTTGATCTGTCCTTGTTTGTGACTAGACCCACTCTAGGGCTAGAGGGGTTGCCTCTGTCCGAAGAGGGAACACTTTCTTGCATCACAAACATCAATAGAATTTTCAACATGAAACTTATTTTTTTTTAATCAAATACATATAAAAATTATGCCATTTAGTTGTTGTTGTTTGTTTTTTTCCTGATTAGTGTTGTTTTGAGCCTTCTTAAACTCAAATAAGAACTCTGCTCTTAAAAGGTACTAATATTCTCTCCATAGCTTAAGATATCCAGACCAGCCATGAATGAACAAGGGTACAGTCCCTACAATTTGAGACACATGCTTCAAATTTGTTTTCCCTTCTAGAAAGACAAACAAATATAAGTCTTAGTGGTTCATTTCTACATGCCTTGAGAAGTGTGTCAACCCTACTAGTATCGACATCAATTAAATATAATTGTGGTATCTATAGCAGAGAAAACAATATAAATTTGTTGTGAACCCAAAAATTAATTAAGAATATCATGCATTTAATTTTTAAGAAAATCAAATTATTTGCACAGATTATGAGAATCCCACTTTTCTATGTCAATTACATTAGATGGTAGAGGTAGGTTTATGAATCATGAATCCTTACTCTTTATTTCTCAAAGAGGTTTAGGTTGACTCCATACCATCCACATATATATAATAAGGCACTCTACAATCGAGTATGGGTTAGATCTCACATAAAAACTTAAACGTGTAAACATAAACGTAAACGTAAATGTAAGTGTAAACAACCTAGTATGGGGGTAGATCTCACATAAAAACTTAAACGCAATGTAAATGTAAATGTAATAGTTTAACATTTAAGATTTTTAATCTAATGTCGGCCCTATTTAAAAATATTAGTATGTATAAACACAATATAAATTTAAAATATAAAGAGGTTTACAAACACTAAAAAAAGATGGTAAATAAATAAAAATATAAATAAACTAGAGATGTTGTAAATAAATAAATAAAAAAGTTATATTTATCGAGAGGTATGTAAATAAATAAAAAATATAAATAAACTAGAGGTATGGTAATAAATAAACCTCTTTTATATTTACTTCATAAACCTATTTATACTTACTAACACTCAAAAATAAGTTTTATTTAGGTGACGCCTATGGCCCATATACCATAGGCCAAATTATTATTAATACCATAAAAGAAATTGTTAATGCCTAATATTAAATTAAAAAGATTAGTACCAATATTATTAATAAATATAATATTCATATTAAATTATTAAATTTAATAACTTTGGATGAATACAATATAAATCAATATATATATTAATATATCATGATATATATTAACTCTAGATATATATCGGAGGGAAGAACAAAGATTTAGAGTGATAGAGGTGGAGATATAGGGGGAGTGACAAGGGAGAGATGGAGATAAACTTAAGGATAGGAGAGAGGAGGAATGAAGAGAGAGAAGGGAAGATGAGTGAGAGATTTAGAGAAGGGGGGAGAGAGAGAAGGAGAGAGGGAGGAAGATAGTGAGAGGAATGGAGGGCAGAAAGAGAGAGAGAGAGATGGGGGAAGAGAGAAGAAGTATGAGAAAACGCACTTAAGAGAGAGGAGGAGAGAAGGAGGGAAGAAGAAATACATAGAGAGTAAGTAGAGAGAGAGAGTGTGTGTTTGTTTGGGGGTGAGATAAAGAGGCAAAGAATGAGAGATGGAGATAACGGGGGAGAGAAGGAGAGAGGAGAGAGGGAAGGATATAGTAACATAGATGGAGGGTGAAGATAGAGAGAGAGAGAGAGAGAGAGAGAGAGAGAGAGGGAGGGAAAGAGAGATGGAGTTGGAAGGGGAGAGAGGGAGGTAAGAATAAATAAATAGAGAGAGAAAGGTGGAGAGCATGGAAAATTTTAGGGGCTAATATTGGTAGGTGGACTAATTTTCCATGATTTTTCCAAAACCAAATTCGCCAATTTCCAATTTTTATAAAAATGATTCACCCAAATTTTACAATATAAAATTATCTTACCTTAGAAATTGCCAATATTGTATAGTGAGCAGATATAAAATCATTATAAATTTGAATAATTTTACAAATAAACCAATAAACATTTTACAGTTTGCATATCAAGGACTAGTGAGATTTGCCAATGTTTTTTAACTGCAAGATAATTTTCCATCCTTAAAATTTTCCCTGGTCTGGAGAGAGAGAGAGAGAGAGAGAGTCATAAGAAATATGGAGAGAGAGGGAGAGAGGAAAACAAGGGGGAAGAGAGATAGAAGTGGGGGAGAAGCAGAGAAGGGGAAGAGAGGGAGAGGGAGGGAGAGGAGGAGAGAGGGATCTCTCTCTCTCTCGTCTCTCTCTCATCTCTCTCTCTTTCTCTATATATTAATATAATAATATTTATATATATAGGTATATATAAATATATAATAATAATATATAGTTATATATCCCTGTATCCCTCCTCCTCCTCCCCCCCTCTCCTCTCTTCCCCTTCTCTGCTTCTCCAATATATATAATTATATAATTATATATATAAATATTTAATATATTATTGGAGAAAGAGAGTGAATGTTTTGGGGGTGATATAGAGAGACAAAGGGAGATAGAGATATAGATGGAAATGTTGAAAATGCAACAAGATGATGGAGCTTAGTGAAAATAAGTCGCCTTCACTAAGTGGGCCCGCAAGCTATTTTTGGCACAAAGTATATTTTTAGACATATGGATCATGGTCTATGAGTTGTAGGATGTTATTTATGGATGATTGGTCATGTTGGTAAAAATAGATGGACCTCTATTTTTAGACATGTGGGCCGAGTCTATTTTTAGACTGTCAGTCTAAATATAGAACAATCGAATATTATTAGCTGTTAATAATATTTGGACTATAAACATTACCTTATCCTCTTGCAGCAGTTTAGAGTTTGAGCTACGGATGTGGCACATGCAACTGCCAGAAGGAAATACACTTTTCCTATGGGTTAGTTGAGCTATTGCATGATGGACTTCAGTTAGAACTCAAGTGATTGAGTTTGGTGGAGTTGATTGAGGAGTTGATGGAGTTGTGTTCAGTTTGACTTAGTTGAACTAGTTGTATTTAGTCTAACTAACAAATACACTAGTGATGAGTGGTGTGAATTATTATTAATTAATTCACTAATTATTAACTCATAAATCAACTAAAGAATACATCAATTAACTCAGTGCATGGACAGTTCAGTGGATACAAGTGTTAGAGGTGAGTGAAAGGGCAAGACAGATGTGAGTCGTGACTATAGTTGTGCATGAGATTTGCACAATCATTGATTGAGATTGCCAATGAGGATTGTGCAATACAAGCCAAAGGGATTTCGAACTTGGAACTCATTTATTCTCAACTTGGATTGCGCAGTAGAGGCAGGCAAACAGTAGAGGAGATTTGAACCCGTGACTTGTTCAGATCTGAGCTAGTTTTTGTGTAGCATGTGGAGATAGTACTGAGTACTTGTGAGGAGTATTGTACTATGTATTGTTACATGTTCTCTATCATTATAATATACAGATAGTTGTGGGTTTTCAGCTGTATGCTTTCCCCATTACATATTGTGTTGATATGTGCGATTGATGTTTCAATGTGCGCATGCGATTTTTTTTTTTAATTCCGCAAATTGATGATCAATGGTAGAGGAAGTTATGTATTATGCATGCATTCTGCAAATAGTGTATAATCAGGATAATCTCTATGAATAAGTGTTATATTATTCAAATTCCTACATGGTATCAGAGCAAAGTTGATCATCAGATCTATTATTCAGAAAGTGATTACATTTTATTTCTTCAGGCAAAGTCTGTAATCGGGCCAGGTAGCCTCTGGATTCATCCTTCTTTTGTAAGGTGAGATATCTGGTAAATGCCCATACAGTCAATCTCTGTACGAGAAATACTTTTTTCTCACGAATTTTAGATCAGAAGCGGTTGAGTTTTGAGCTGGTGGAATTCGAATTTGCAGCAGTG